>JAECUM010052953.1:0-25073 GCA_016617855.1 Megalonaias nervosa
TTTGAGGTAGCTCTAGATCATGGTCTAGAAGTTATTAAGATCCCAAAACATAGATTATTTATGTGTGTGTGTGTGTGTGTGTGTGTGTGTGTGTGTGTATTTTTAAAGTAGCTTTAACACTTTTTCAGTCATATCGCTATGATGTCTACAGTGTGGCAGTTTATAATAATGTCTAGCACTGGGGCATCATGCTGCAGACATGTACCATCATGTCCCATCCAGTCATATTACCCTGACACCAGGCCAACCAGTCCTAAAACTAACCTCTTAATGCTGAGTGCCAAGCGAGGCAGCTGTTAGTACCATTTTTATAAGTCTCTGTTATGACTTGACCAGGGTTTGAACCCGCAACCTCCCACATCCGAGGTGGAAGCTCTAACCACCTGGCCACCAGAGAAGTATTTTGGTTGTGAGAATGCAAGATGACTATGCACAATTGAATCTTGTCTTTTTTTTTTTCTTTTGAGTTGTTTCATCATGTTAATACCTCACCAACAGAAGTCACTAAAACATCAAGCACACTAACTGATCATGTCTATAGTAATAAATCAGAGAATTTCAATAAAGTACTGGTCTTTTACTTCTGTGTAAATATCCAATTTTTATCACACAGAAAGCAAATAGTAAGGATATATGCAATGCAGAGCATATGGTTATCTCCTATAGATGCTTCAAAAACTTAAATGTTGATAACATTTTATATGATTTAGCAAACTGCTTCCTCTTTTGTGTAGAAAATGAAGACTCCACGGAACCACTTGAGACCTGGTATGCCATTATGAACTGTTTTAGATCAAAATACTCCTTTAAAACCAAATGAGTGAAATTGCATGGCTTACAACAGAAATCAAAGAAGCCAGACATAGTTACACCCTCAGAAACTCGCATGGCTTACAACAGAAATCAAAGAAGCCAGACACAGAGAGACTGTTTTCAGAAAAATCAAGAATTGGCACAACTTCAAACTCTGGTGTAACACTCTGAAGTACTACCATGATTCAGTCTGCTAAAAGAAATTTTTTTTAAATATCTGTTGAAATGATAGAAAATCCAGATGAAAAGTGGAAAAATCTGAATGATTTTGCTCCAAAATGAAACAGCAAGATCCAAATCGACTAATGATGTTGCTCCTGTTGTTTGGGGTTTAACACCATTTTTCAGTGCATGATACGTTGTACACAGCAGCAAGTAAATATAGTTGGTGGAGGAAGAACGCAGGAAAACCCCAATAAGATCCATCCACCCAAGGGAAGTTACTGGCAAGCCTTCTCACCTACCCACATTAGCTGAGCATGAGACTCAAACCCACGTGGACGGAAGTGAGATGGCAGTGATCAGTAAAGGCGAGTATCTTTGATGACTTGGCCACCTGAGGCACTGCAACTAATAACTTATGTGACAATAATTAATGATATATATCATATTGTTAACAGTTTAATGAGCAATTTATTAATGTAACAAATGTAAATTTTAATAACTAAGATACTAAGTAAAAAAACAACAAATTACAAGATTTTATTACATCTAAAATTCCTGAAAATGTATAATTCAGTATTCCATTTATGGCATGTGAAGACATAATATTTAGTGAAATGAAAAGGTTAAATTCTAAGAAATCTGCTGGTTCGAACCAAATAGGTCCATTCATCGCAAACAAATTTGCTCATATTATATCTCAATCTTCTACATATTATTAATCGAATCTTTACTAAGCAAATCTTCCCATCTCAACTGAAGGCTGCTAAGCTTATTTTGGGTGAGTATTACCAGGGAAAAATATATTGCAATCCAGCATGTTTGTACCGCAAATATGTATCAATACGTATTGGTCATTGACAGCATTTATGATTGTAACATTAATTGTGATTATTTTGTACTTTAATAATTAGCCATTTCCTTGAATGTGAAAAAGATCTGAACAAGAAAATAAAATCATGTTGCTTTTAATTTCACCAAAACACCCAACAAATATAATAATTACATAAATGATTTAGCAAACAATAAATACATTAATGTGAATGAAAACTACCAGTAGGGAAAAAAATGCAAATGAGGTGCAGTAGTTTGCCTGATTAGAAAGGTCTTTTGGTCAATTAATTAAAATGATTAAAAGGTCCTTGCACAGCAGTACAATCATGACAAGAAACAAAAATAAGCAGAAAATAAATGTATCCATAAATTTTCACACTGACAAATGTCTTGTTTTGATTTGAAAAATGAATGAATAATATAGTAAATTAGTAAATTAGTGACATCAATGATTTCAAAACCTTTGGTAGTTTCAATCCAAAAGACTAACAATGGTGAGGGACTAGTGTGATTTTATGTCTTCAATGACTTTTAAATACATTTTTGAGATAATTGTCTCCAAGAAATTGTCTAGATGGTATGACATATCACAGATAAAGCCCTGATGACATGTTTAAGAATCCCTCTTTTTTACAAACACTTCATGGATGCAAGTCATGATGAAACTGACAAAGTCATCAGTTATTGCTGATGCTCTTTGTGAAGATTTGTATTTAATCTGTGCGTACCCACTATCATTGGCTGCCGACCCAGAATGTTCAGTATGACTTTACTGGAACCTTCAGCTCTTGTGCCAGGGATTCTCTCACGTTGATGCACACCACAATCATGGACCATAAAGGAATTCAGAGGTTCATCCTTCCACCTGTGTATTTGATTTCAGTTTTGCTCAAATTACACACTGCAACCATTTTTTCAAGTATATTGGTGCCAAACTCCCTTTTCAGTCAAACATTATTCCAACTAAAATTATTTGCTCTTGGGTTCTTCATGAACACATATTTAGAAGCTATCATGTTGGTAACGATGCCAAGCCTAACGGAGGACAGCGGTGTGCTGAAAGCAAGTTACTGACGGTCTAGTGTAGGTGAAGGAAACATAAATGACATACTGGTATTTCTATACTTGTATCGCGATATACTGAATCAAGCATTTTATGTTGCAATTTACCAGTATATCGATATATTGTTATATTGTATAGAGCATTTTGTATTGCAATTTACTGTATAGAGCATTTTGTATTGCAATTTACCAGTATATTGGTATATTGTTATACTGTATAGAGCATTTTGTATTGCAATATACTGTATAGAGCATTTTGTATTGCAATTTACTGTATAGAGCATTTTGTATTGCAATTTACCAGTATAGAGCATTTTGTATTGCAATATACTGTATAGAGCATTTTGTATTGCAATATACTGTATAGAGCATTTTGTATTGCAATTTACTGTATAGAGCATTTTGTATTGCAATATACTGTATAGAGTATTTTGTATTGCAATATACTGTATAGAGCATTTTGTATTGCAATTTACCGGTATATCGGTATATTGTTATACTGTATAGAGCATTCTGTATTGCAATATACTGTATAGAACATTTTGTATTGCAGTATACTGCATAGAGCATTTGTATTGCAATTTACTGTACATAGCATTTTGTATTGCAATTTACCAGTATATCGGTATATTATGTTACACCATTAAAGGTTATGCCTGTTAATTAAAAGGGTTCAAAATCAAATCCAGATAATTATGGACTAATATCCATTCTGCCATCTATACAAAAACTGTTTGAAGGACATGTTACCAAATACCTGTATGATTACCTGTCAAAGTACCATTTAATTCATCCATCCCAACCTGGATTTAGATGACCCCTGTCAATCTGTGCTAGTATATCTCATTGATGTATGGCTGCTTTCAACAGGACAATGGAGAATTGGTTCGAACTGTATGCACTGACCTTTGACTCAGCTGACCATAATATACTTACATGGAAACTTGAAAAATACAAACTTTCTCACTTATCACTCTCATATATTATGTATATTTAATTTATAATGTGTGCTTGACAGTATATAGATTCCATATGGTTCATTTAGTGCCAAGGCAAATGCATTAAAAAGCCCTGCCAGGAACACAAAGCTGTAGCAGGACTGAGGATGGTCGGATTTAAATCCACTACCTGCTGGATACAGGTGTGAAATGCCAAACACTCAATAGAAGTTATTCCTAAATGACACTGATGAGTTTATGAGCTGTTAAAGACCTCACCAAATTAATCAAAATGCAAAGAACGCTGCAATCAACAAAGTCATCTCCACCCATTATAATTTTCCTAACAAATGACAAAGTATACAAGCTGCTTGCTTACCATTGGTTCACAGAAGATCTCTTTTGTGTATACATTTCGAAGATGACTCAAACTCTCCCAGTTCCCGCTCTGCAGCATAACAATCTTGCTGGCAACAATAAGCTGTGCTTTGGTCTTCACAATGTCCCACTGAAAAAAAAAAATTAACAATTACACATGTGGATGAAATAAAAATTTTAAATGTACAGTTTAGCCAGCTACAAAATGTCGACAATTTAACCTCTTCCCTATGACCTTGAACTTTGACCTCTAAGTATAAGAAATTTTACGATCTTTATAAAGTTTCCTAGTAAAGCTTTTTCCGCTGTCAAAAATGTATAGTTTGCAAATTTTCTGTGAAAGTGAAACAAAACTGAAAATTAAAAACAATATTAAATTGACAGCCGGACAGTAACGGCCACACAGAAAATGCAGTGACCTTTATGCATATTATTTCTGGACTTCTGCATCACAGACAAGACCAAAGTAACATACAGTCTGTATATGATTAAACATTAAAACCTGTCAATATTAATGGGCAAGTTTAGCATATTAAATATTTAAATTCAAATATTCATTGAAACCTGGAGTTACTGAGTTAAAGAGAGTTCTAACATCAGTCTTGCATACTTGAATTAGGAGACAGAATTTTGGCAATCTTCCAACAGAAAGAAAAGTAACATGCAATTTTCTGACCACATTCATTATTGTCATTTTATCCAGATATTAACCAGAAAAAATCAGCATCTCTATTGAAGACCTGATTATCAATGTTTGACTGCTAGTAAAAAAAAATAACTTACTTTATAATCAAATGAGAAGGCTTCATCTGCTGGCATAGATTTCACCTGCAAGAAACAAAATCATCATTAATTACACTGTTCAATTAAATGAAGTAATAAAATGATGAACATTCAACTCATTGTTCTCATTTATTTATCATAAGGTAATACACTAGTGCCAAGGTATGTAATAATCCAACATCATTCATGATACAACAAAGCAGATGGTGTTCCAGGAAAGGAGAAAGATGAAGCTCTACAATAATATGAAGTAATGTAAACTTTCTACTCACATTTAAAAATACAGCAGAAAAAAAAAATCTGTAACCATGCAGATTCCTGTTAGGTCAAAATTTACAAATTTCAGAACTAGAGTTAATGTCCCATCAGTTCTACAGCAGACAGGTCCCAACTACACAGATAGATGAACCTTTGCAAAACACAGGGTTAAGTATGACATTTGGATAAAAAAAAGAGGCAAGGACAGGAAAATCATGGGTCCAACAAGATCAAAAAGAACAAAAGAAGTTCAATTTATATTCTTCTTCACATGCATAGGCAAATCAGACAACTGAAATGTATTTTTACACTTGTACACCCACCCAAAAATTTCTTGGAAACAGATGTGTTTGGATGCAATAAGAAGTAATTAAAAAAAACATGTTTCTTATCATTTCAGGTGAAAATGAAAAGAATCTTCAGCAGAAAATGAGTTAATTCAACTGAACTCCAAGGACAAGAAAACACATCTGAAATTAATGTTCTCAGTCCAGTTTGTGCATGATTCCTTGTAATACCTGAATGGGAAAATTAGTTGTATCAATGAAAAATACATCTTGACTTTTAATGTGATATGGAGACAGAATAATTTTGAAATAATTTGATCATAAAAAAATGACAGTAAATAGGAGCAAGTTAATACAATAAGTAATTGATGTCATATTAGTCATTGCCACCAGTACATCATCACTGGGAAGAAAATTACATATACCATGTTATGTCTAAATAAGTGTTGCATGCCTTCCATAATTGTCACTTAAAAGCATGGTAATGACAGAATCATAGGTACCTGCAGTTTTTTAGGAATAATCAGTAAAATAAACAACATAAAGCCTGGCTTTTTGCCAAACTATGCAGGTCAAGGTCTATGGTGTTTGCAGTTAAAGGACTTTAATTATGTGCAAATATAGATATGCATGGTATATCAATCTGAGAATAACAAACCTGGGCTGAACAAAAGATCTGTAAATTCAGCACCTCTGGAGAATGATCTGGGCCACAGTAACCTACTATTGGACTGGGTTTAATATTTCGTAAGCACACAATTAAGCAGCAATATTTCTGATACAAATTGTGTGAAGAAATCATTAAAATACTAATATAAATGGAGATGTGTGCATGTAATTTGTTACTTGGGAATGCAATTTAGTACACCATGACTTATTTTTAAATTGATGTGATACCATAAAAACTTTCAGGATCTAAATCAATCTGCACAAAATTGACCAAATTTTCAAGGGATTTTTGATACCCTGAATTACACTTTTTTATCTACAAATGGTAAGTGAGCATGTGTTTTCTCAATATACAAGTAAATACTTATATATTGTGACAAATATCTATTGGTGGTAAAATACTAAAATATGTAGCTGTTGTAATTAGGATACCATTATTATTACTATTATTATTGGTTTTCAGATTGGCACCATTTTCATCCAGGACCAACTAGACATCATAAGAAGTCATTAAGTGAAAACCCCATCTTGATATGACAATCCATTCAGGAGAGATTAAGCAGTAACAAACTTTTCAAGATGGCTGCTCTGGTGGCCATATTGAATGTCCAAGCAGAACTCTTTTCATTTTGGACCAAAAACAAAAAACACTGAATGAAAGTATGCATAAAGTTTCATGGCATTCCTCCAAGTAATGCTAACAGATGGATCGACAACAGACAACAGACCATCCCACAAGCCCCTCTGATCTATGACCTGTTGAGCTCTAAATAAACAAATCAAACAACCAACTCTTCAACACCCATCTTCCATAATCAGCCAAAATAATTCATCCCAATGGTAGCTTTTTGACGATGATTGCTTTCCAAAATGTTTGAGTACACTAATGTTTTCAAAACTGGGTCCAAGCAATCCGAACTTAGAAAAGAATGTATAGGTCAATGTATATTTTCTAATGCTACACTTGCTTGATACCTATCCCTATGTAAAGGTCGTTACTTAGAAAAGTAAGGAAACAAATGCCCCGTCAAAAATGGTCCATAAAATAAAGGATAAATGATTAGGCCAAAATGAAAATATGAAAATATGCATGTTTTTTATTGCACTGGTTTTAAAATTAGGGTAAGAAGGTTGGTTATTTTTTGTTGGGGTTTTTATTGGGGGGGGGGGGGTCTTTAAAACATTATATATACTTAATGTGATTTTTGTGATTTTTTTTCATGGGGGAGAAAGTGCAAGGGTCAGCAATGAGAAACAGGGATGGTCAGACAATCAGAAACACAAATATTTTGTTTGGGAATGGGCCTTATCTAGTAAATAAAATTCATCCGATTGAAGATCGAAAATTCCTTTTCTCAGGTACGTCATGAGAAGGGTATGTCAGTGAGTGAATTATTTTCACTATGGCACAATTACAGCGCTCACATTAAAATTCCAACACAAAACCAATTTACTGACAAGTCATGAGTCATATACTTTCATTGATTTTGTTATCATTTTTGATAATGCATTTTTCTTATGATTAATTCAATTTTATGAAGACTTCTTATATTTTATGGTTAAATATGAGACAGAAATCAACATCATGCTCTCAGTACACCAATTCATTAAATAATAATGTCATTTGAAGTTGATTTTAAAAATGTGGATAAGAGATACTGCACTGTATACTTCCATTTTTATACATTTATACTACATTTGAAGGTGCTAAAAGCATGTACAGCTAATTTGCTGTCACATAATGAACTGTCAAACCAGGCTATACCACCTGGTTTGTGATTCACTGAAAAAGTCATCTATGAAGTGAGCAAAACCTAGTAAAACTAAATTTCGAAGCTTCTGGCTGACTCTGAAAAGACCTGCAGCAAGAGCGAGGATTTGCACTTGGCAGTTCATACATACTGTGAACACCATATCAGCACTACTCATACTGGAGTTTAGAACATATCTGTCAACAAAGTACCACCAGTGGAACAATGCAGGACTGCAGTTTCAGTTTAAGCAACATTCAAAAACAATCACTGGCTGACAGATCACAAGGGCCAAAATGCATTTCTGCTATTTCCCTATGTGGTTGTGATCATGACTATGTACACTGTACACATTTTTGTGGGGGGGGGGGTGATGTATGATAGTGCTAATTCTACAGGCTCTTTTGTGGGGGCCCAGTTGGCTAAGTGGTCCAAAGTGCTTGCCTTTACCGATGACTGCCATCTCACCTCTGTCTTTGTGGGTTCAAGTCTTGGGCTTGAGTAGGTGTGGGTATGTGAGAAAATCTGCAAGAAGGTTCCTGTGGGTTGGTGACTTTTATTGGTGTTTTCCCCAAGTTCTTCCTCCACCAGTTATAGTGGCCAAAAAGCTTCTGTACTGTGAAAAAATGGCACTAAACCCACAACAAAAATGACAACCAGTTATTTTGTAAATAGAAGCATATTAAATATATACTTCAACAAAATTTTCAATTTCTAGTTATTTCACTGAGGCTCAGAGAGATATAGAAGTTATTCTTAATTACTGCATACAATATTCTTTAATTTGGTCAATTATGACAACAAAATACATCTTTTGAAGCTCACACCCCCCACCTGTCTGGAGGGCTGGCAGGTAATCATATACCATCTATCTACCAATTACTGCCACACCTTGTACATCAGGTATTACAGGCATAAGTGTTTATACACAATCCCTTGTGTAGAGAGAAGCCCCATGGCAGTTTCCAACATAAATTCTTTATCAAATACCATAAGTGTAATCTTTGACAGCTACCTGCATTATATGGGTATGATTTTTCCTGCATAGGGGTCCACCATTTAAAGTTGTTATCCGAATCATTCACACCAGCAATTCCAATGGAGATGTTCTGAAACACAGCTTCAGGCCACCATGAGGATCAGATGTTAGACCTCTGGTGCCAGAGACAAGTTTGCTAACCACTATAATGATGCGAATGTAGCTTAATGATTTTTCACCCATTTTTCATGAAATTTTCAGCGTGTGTGTCTGTGTGTCTGTGTGTGTGTGCATGCATGCTGTTATTTGGATTTTTAACGTAGCTTTTAACAATTTTTCAGTCATATTGCTACGATGTCTGCAGTGTAGTATGGCAGTTTATAGTGATGTCTAACACTTGGGCATCATGCCACAGACATGCAGCGTCATGTCCCACCCAGTCACATTATCCTGACACCAGGCTGACCAGTCCTAACACTAACCTCTCAATGCTGATCGCTGAACCAGGCAGCTACTAGTACAATTTTTATAAGTCTTATTGGTGTGACTCAGCCAGGGTTCAAACCCGCAACCTCCCACATCTGAGGCAGATGCTCTAATGACTAGGCCACTGGAGTGGTCAATATTAACTAAAATATTAACATTAACGCACATGATGTAAATGTAATGTACTAATAGGTGGGACAGAGTTGTCTCTTCTTTGGCAATAGGTCAATTACACATGGATTGGTCTCTACACCCTTTCCAAACAAACATCTTTACATTTATTGAGTTGCAAATGTGGCCGCAAGTCACTGCTAATTAACATTACCTGAATTCAAAAGACCATCAAAGAAACATCAAGGTACATATCCTCAGGGCTAAGGGCTACTTTACAGTAACCTAACTCTTTCTTACCTATGGAACGTTAAAAATTGTGTTATAATAGAGAACAAAAAAGAAACAGGGCAAAGCAGGGGTTAATTTGCCCTCCAGCAAGAAACCAGACTGTGCTGCCCTAAATGACAGGCCAGATCACAGTCACATGACCACCTTTCAGTCACATCACCACCTTTAGTCTTTACACTAGAATCTAAATATATTGGAAGCAAGGTGTGGAAGCATCTGAAATAGCTGTTTTTAATAACAATTTTGAGTATATGGGAGATTTCAATTAAAGATGGCAGATACATACAACACCAGTAATCTCAGGAGGAAAAAACTGTTGTACAGGATATTCCTATTCATGTCTTAGAGTGCCATGGATACCTCCTTGATGTAACATTGGAAATCAAGTGATATCAGTTGAATGTAGTTGTTATTTTTGGGTCTAACAAAAATTCTCAGTACAAGATAGACTATGGGGAAGCTACAGATATTATGAATTCTGAGAGAGGAGTGGGTGTAAGGTGAAGTTGTTTACATTTACAAAATGCACAATGGCAAGAATGTTGGTATACCTCTATGTTACTTTCATACACTGGGCTGAAATTTCATTGGATATTGTACTTGTGGAAATTGTACCTGATCTAAGACAGCTAACTAAAATGACTGCTCCCTTATGCTAAAATGACCAGCCTGAATTAGTCTAAAGTATCCTATCTTTGAGTTATTAAAGTAGGGAAAACGAAATTTGCCTGACTAGACAATACCAGCTTCTGAAAGTGCAATGAATGAATTACCAAATATAAAAAATGTAAAAAAGAAGTTATTGGCTCTTTTTTTTAAACAATTAACCTCTTAAGTCCAGAAAGTGAAAATGACCAAGTGGAGCTAGCAGATTTATTTTTGAGAGGTGCACATTTAAAGTAAGGCCAAGATGTACCCAGTGCCGGATTAAACCCCGTGGAGGCCCCTAGGCAGTCAAATAGGCAGTCAAAATCTCGGGGCCCCCCTCGCAATACGTTTTTACCCTAAAAGGCATGGGGCGCATAAGCCGGTGCCTACTCTGCCTATTGGGTAATCCGGTACTGGATGTACCCTCTATAACCCACATTACACTCATCAATCATACACCAAAATAAAGGGAATTAAAGGTTCTTTGAATAATACCTAAGATATACAAGGTCCTTATTAAACAGCCAGTATAACCAGTGAGGAAACCCGGGGAAATTCTTTATCTTTAAAATTCAAACCCTTTGCAAAATACAAAACTGGTGAGCACCACCTATACCTGGTAGCCAGTATAACTGGAAAATAAAGAACCTGGGGTAAATCCTGCAAAGAATCACCAACCCGTGGGAAGCTTCTGGCAACTATAACACATATTCACATTGGCTGAGCCCAAGACTCAAACCCACATGGACAGAGGTCAGATGGCAGTCATCGGTAAAGGCGAGTGCTTTAGATCACTCAGCCACCCAGGGCCCCAGGTGAGCTTAGTAGTTTCTCATCCCCTACAAGTCTCTGAGCATTGACTGATGAGCAAACCTTTCAATCAGCTCATATATGTCACTTTCATTACATTTTTTCCATTATAAATAGCACACAGAGTCAAAATCAATCATACTGGAACATCTCCATATGGTCTTTTATTTGTATAATCTTTCATAAATAAATACAGAAACAATGCACAAATCATGTAGGGTAAGTTGCCAAGTACCTGGAAGCCTCAGTGACATGACATATTTGGTAAATCTGTAAAGGAGAGATTCATCCAGGTTTAACTCAAACCCTAACTGGTAACAAAACCTGAATATTACAGAAACATAACAAATTTAGAAATTTACCACAAAAACAAACATCTCAATTAAGGAAATGAAAATGCCTATTCTCCGCTGTTTTAGTTTGAAATGTAAAATTTTAGTCCTTTGAATTCTTGATTCATCTTTGCATCTGTTAACTTAGTAACAAATTGACACGGACATAAAATGCCTTGTCTGTCATGGCAGTCTACTAATATATTGGAAGACATGACAGATAATGCATTGAATAAATGACTTACAGTTCAAATGTCACTTCAGATAGATAAACAGGCTTCTTTGCTTAAACTGACAGCTACTGTAGTCATAAACAAATGATTAGTTCCAGTATCTTCTTCATGGTCATGATGTTATATCAATAGGCAATATACTTTCAGATTGTTACTGATGTTTCTCAGTGATATTAAGTAAGGCTTTCAAATTTACCAAAATTTCCAAATGTGAGCATGGTGTACAGTACCTAAATATGCTATTTAGTCAAAACAATTAGAAACTCAATCTTTTCCCAAACCTACACATCTGGCTTACTGAACAACTGACAGCTGCTACACATCTGGCTTACTGAACAGCTCGAACAGCTGACAGCTGCTCCCCCATCTACACATCTGGCTGCCTGAACAGCTGACAAATGCTACACACCTACATAGCTGACAGGTGTTCTCCATCAACACATCTGGCTTACTGAACAGCTTGAACAGCTGACAGCTGCTTCCCCATCAACACATCTGGCTTACTGAACAGCTGAAAGAAGTCATGATGTGCATGTACTACTCTGCTCAACTAGTAATTGGTTTATTGGATGAATGTTTTACCTCTTATTATGAAAAATTCAGTTTTATCTGTGTAGAATGTATCTGACAGCTTTGTCCCTGTTGAATGTATCTGACAGCTTTCTCTTTGTTGAACATATCTGGCAGCTTTGTCTTTGTTGAACATATCTGACAGCTTTGTCTTTGTTGAACATATCTGACAGCTTTGTCTTTGCTGACTGTATCTGACAGCTTTGTCTTTGATGCATGTATCTGACATTTTGCCTTTATTACATGTATCTTAGTTTTGTCTTTGTTGAATTATCTGACAGTTTTGTCATTGTTGAATGCATCTGACAGCATTTACTTTATTGAATGTTTCTGACATCTTTGTCTTTTTTGAATGCTTCTGACAGTTTTGCAGTTTTGTCTTTGTTGCATATATCAGAGTTTTGCCTTTGTTGAATGTATCTCAGTTTCATCACTGTTGAATGTATCGGACAGTTTTGTCTTTATTGAATTGTATCTGACAGCTTTTTCTTTACTGAATGTATCTAACAGTTTTGTCTTTGTTGAATATATCTGGTAGTTGTTATTGACTTATCTGACAGTTTTGTCTTTACTGGCTGTATCCGACGGTTTTATCTTTATTGAATGTATTCTGACAGTTTTAATAAAATATGTTTCCTACTACTGTATTACACCATGTATAGCCTATCTGAAACATAAAAGCCCCAAACAACAATGACAACCTAAGGTGTAATGTTCATAATACACTGTATAACCAATCTTCTTCAACTTCTTTTTCCAAGTGATGCCCCATTTTTGATGTGAAATTCACAGATACATATTTTAAGAAAAGAATTAATATAAAAGACACACATTAAGTAGAGATATGAAAATATCTAATTTAATTAATTGGAAGCAGTACATGCTCAGTCTGTAAACATTCACAAGCACCTGACTTGTAAGCTATTATGCCATTACACAGTAAATACGTAACTGCCTTAATACTCGGGCGAGTTTAATGTTTGTTCTACTTCGTGTTGTCACAAGAAACTGATCATGATGAAGCATCAAACTCCTCACAGTGGATCGTCTTCCTTTGATACGTTAACAGTTCACTGCCACAACAATATAAATTTGGTGTAAAATGAAACCTCAAGAAACCATAGGATTTGAGTTGCATTTAGCATCACAATCAATCTGAACAAAATCTGGTGCAATCTTTACAGCAGTTTTTGTGCAGAATGGGGAAAAAAAATGACAAATATGTAGGTTCAACAAACTCGGGAATTCTTAACTTGTTATGATGGAGCACAGGGTTCACATAGCATGATATCAATGACACCTCAGTGGAGCTCATCTGACATGCCAAACACTGTCAGGTTCATTTTCCCTTGCTTTTGATTGGATTTGAATCGGTGCTAAGTGTAATGTGGCGAATTTTAAAGACTTATTGAAACTTAATGTTGAATAAATTGTGCATTTAAGTTATCATAGAGTCAAGCCGGAAAGGTCTTGAGAAAGTTCACTGATTTCACTTATTTCATCTCTGAAACATAAAAGGGTCTACGTTTAAGCTTCAGTGGAACTGACCGAGTCATCATAACGGTATAGTGACAGAGAGTACATTAGAATTACCGATCGTATCGGTTGGAGGAGACTTTATGTCAAATAATTGATCTTCAAAGGAAAGCTAATTGCAGCATATTTTAGGCTGTTAAAATCTGATGAAAAACATGATTATTTTGGGGGATGGTTTAGGAACAGTTGTTTCCGATTGGTCAGAAAACATTTAGGTGTACACCTTGGGAGAATGAGAATTTATAGGAGCAACTTTAGACAAATTTCTTCAGTCCGATTTTGCCTTGTGAGAAGACAAAAGGTCCGACTCCTTGGGAAACTTGAGAATAGTGTTTTCACTCGTAGAAAGGCCGGATAGCTGTCTTGAAAGGAAGACAGGCTATAGTGCTAGGACGCACGATTGTGTGGAAAAGAAACAGCATTAAGGTACACAATTTTAGTTTCCATATAATATTCTACTTCATTTGTTTGGTTTTATGCAAATGTGTTGATATGCTTATGATTCATGCATGTATCGTGTATTCATTTCGTAGGACTCTGTTGATATGTTAGAGTGTTATGCAATTTAATTCTTTGATTTAACAGTTATTAGTTCATTGATACAATTGACGGACTGCATGTAATCAAATATTCAATGTGTAGGATTCCATAGGGATTTATGATGTAATCCAAAAGAATTTTCAAATATGCAGTATTTCATAGGGATTTATGAATTAACCCTAATATACAGATGTGTCATATTTCTTATGATGTATGAATTGATTTCCTGTGTAGGATGATACTGTTATCGTGAGTTAATGACAATTGTATATTTATATATGATTTTTTAATGCTTAAATGATCTTGCAGGTTATTGGTTACTGTAGCTAGATTTAGTGAATATTATGCCGTAAGTAATTGAGCATTTATTTTATTGAACAGAATTGACTAGTCAAATGTAAATAAGACGTGTAGTAATGTATGCTGATATATACAGCCGCATTTGTCTGTATAGAGCACGTGGTAATTTCTAATCAATTGCCGTGAGGCAAGGGCAATGAACTGCCGAGCTAAGGTCATTTGTACTAAATATAACGGTTGTACCTTATAGAAGTCTGTAAGGACAGTATTCGTTAATATCGCATTATGTCAGAATTTATGCAGTGTGAATCGCTAATCTGAAAACGAACAAAGAGAGTTTATATATATATATATATATATATATATATATATATATATATATATATATATATATATATACAGATAAGTGGTGAAACATTATCTAGCTCTCGTAATACTCTTGTATTTAAGGGAACAGTTTATACCCTTCCGAGAGAAAAAAAGGAAAACCCGATGAGTCAGAGGGAAATCCGCATAAAGAGGTCGGAAGAATCAGGGTCAGAAAAGGGACCAAAGCGTACACATTAGACGTGGAAATACAAGAGAGCAGGAGAGAGACGTCAGGTGATGCTGTCAAGCGTGGAATTGTACTCTCTAATTCACCACTCGTAACATGATGTAAATTGAACACTGCGACTAAATTATATCAATGTAAATCTGTTGGATTGAAAGTGAAATTTTGGTTATGTATTAATTGATTAAATTTATTTTATTTATTGGTAAAGGGGTCTTGTAGTTGTTTATTTCTTTCAATAGCCTTACTCAGTTATCTGTTAACGTTCCATCTATCCGTCCACACTGGACAAGAACACCGTGGGAGGTCAATCCCTAGTTAACGATCGCCAAATCAATTAAGGAGGCTTTATTGTTTTAAAGCCCCTCCCCCCGTTACACTAAGCCACAGTCAAGTTCTTGTGTACAGTAGAACTTCGATTATCCATCAGGGTGCGGGACCGAGACCATGATGGATATGAGAATAGACGGATAACAGAATATGTACATTAAAAGTATTATATAATAGACTGGGTCATCAAAAAATCATAATATATGTACATGTACCTGTTTTTAATATTTTGACGTACAATGCCCTGACGGTTAACAGAGACTGATGGTTAATCGGGTGCCAGATAATCGAAGTTCTACTGTACTAAAGATTCAACTGGTGATGATGTACTACGGTTTAGATTACCTAAGGGTGACACAGCCTTATGGAAATAATATTACTTTAACATGCTTTTGGTGCATGATGAAGAAGGTGCTTATGTTCAACTGAATCAATCAAACATCCTCATCTCGTCTGGTGCAGGTCAAATTACTCTGATTCTGTAATAGAGGCATGGAAGTACTTGTAGTGATGCTTCCAAACTTAAGTCTATTTTTGTCAAAGAAACATCTAGCTAGACATGTGAATAATTAAACAAAACAACCAACATAAAGTCAGAAGAAACAAAAACAACATTGATAAGTCCTTGGGATTGCCCCACCTGTTGAAAAAGATGGACCGGACATGGCAGTATAAATGCTGAGAAATTCCTTCACACACACACACACACACACACACACACACGCATTGGCCTGTGATAGGAGAATTACATCATCGTATTTCTACATATTTTTTAACTTAAAAAGAAAACCTACTTCAAAAGACAAGCCAAAGGATAGATTTGATTCACAGGTATGAAATCAAACAGGACAAATGGAGGATGCCTCAACATGGCACTAGAAACTATCCAACAACATTAAAGTCCCCTAGGGATCTACAGGAGATCTGTCATTGTCTTACGTAAAACATACGTAACATATGAATTGTCTACCTAAGGAATCTGAAATTGATTGATAAACCTTCAATTCATGAATAAGATCATAACAATCAATCAAACTCAATGACTACAAACAGATGGTGAGAGAAGTGTGAGCTACCAAACCTTGTGGCTATATCTATCCCAAAGTTTTTGCAATGTGTGAATGTACGTATGTTAGGAAACATTTTCCACCGATTATTCAAACATAGAACTGTATGCAGCATTACTGGAAAAGGTGTATAATTACAGACTGCATACAGTATTGATGTCCTGATGTATTATGTAGTTAAAAACCCTTTCTCCAGGATGCATCCAAAACTATAATCCAGAAATTCCTCTGACCTTTGCCACCCACTGTTTGATTTATTTTACATTTATGACGAGGTTTAATCAAAACATCCAAAATAGGGTGGTAAAGGTCGGCATAATGTGTATATTGACTGAAAACATGCAATCCTGTTTGGTTCTCCAGTCACACAGAAATGATAATTCTTCCAAATAAAGAAATATGATGCGCTCTCTTGCCTTAATACATCCTGTTTAATCAGAGGGATATAAATAGCTACCGAAGTACAGTGAAAAAGTACCA
Organism: Megalonaias nervosa; assembly: GCA_016617855.1. NCBI lineage: Eukaryota > Metazoa > Mollusca > Bivalvia > Unionida > Unionidae > Megalonaias > Megalonaias nervosa. Next base: position 17,202 of record JAECUM010052953.1, read on the forward strand.
TGGTATGTGTACATTCCACTTGAAAAAATACCATAGTAAAACAATATACTGGTAACACTGTGCATCTATAAGATACATAAGGACTCCATAATGAAGTATCTGTAATTTTATATCAACATCATTCCTTATGTGTCAAGCAATTAAAACTATTCATTTATTCATCTGAAAAGGTAATTTACTTCATATTATATTACTGTTAACTCTTTATTGAACTTTAATAAGGAACGGAATACATATATGGTGGGTTTTTCTTTGTTGTACAGGGATTAACAAATCTACTTGCCTCACACCCAGAAGACACTCAAATTTGGCTTGAGCAAATCGAAGTTTTCAAGGTACTTTACCCAAGGACAAGTCTAACAAAAATTGAGAGAGAGAGAGAGAGAGAGAGAGAGAGAGAGAGAGAGAGAAGTCGTATTCAGTTTGTAATGCTTTATGTTGTACAAGTTTTATACTCTGAGTTTAAGCCACAGTACATACCATATATATACTCACTTAAAAGTCGATTCAAATTGCAAACAACACAGATCCTGATGTGCTATGGCATAATGCACCTTCTGACCAGGGTCTATGTTGTTTGTTCTACTGATTACTCCGAACAAACTGCACAGACCCAGATCTGCTGGCACATTATGTGATGGCAGATCTGGGTTGTGCAGTTTGCCATTGGACTTGACTTATAAGCATGTATATACGGCATATCAGTACCTTTATTTAACTTTCGTGCTGCATTCTTTAATTACATAACTGCCCATCAAGCCTTGGGTGGCCGAGTGGTCAAAGGGCTCAGCCAATACAGGTAAGCGAGAAAGTTTACCAGTAGGTTTACATGGGCTGATGATTGTTTTTCCTGGGTTTTCCTGAGTTCTTCCTCCACCAAATATACTGGCCACCATGTATAGACTAGCCTGAACCGAAAAAAATGTTAAACAAACAAACCAACAAACGCACATAACTAAACTGCCCCCTACCCCCATTTCTTTAATCTATCAATCCTTCATTTCTGACAATGTTTGGTCAAAGTCTGTCATTTCTATCTTGTAGTCTATGTCAAGGTCAAGGTCAGTCTTGCATTTTCTTGCACAAAAATGAGAATGTAAATATTTGCTATTTCAAGCTGTTTTGACAAATAAGAAACATGCAATTTGGAGTTCGTTGTCGATTGGAGATTATATTCAGCATTTGATGATATTAGTTCAGTTAGGTTAGAGACACAATCTGTAGAAAGATCATTTATAAATGCATGCATCATGATCAAGAACAGTTTTACACATGTAGCCATTGTAAATATGAAAAAAACAAACATTCGAGGGGGTCGTAATAGAAGATTTCTGACGTATTCAGGGCAGCCCTTTGGGACCAACAATTGAATTTTCTGAAGGGGATGGGGTATCTGGAATTTTCTTTCAAACTGTTACTATTTTTTTCTTTTACCTCAAGATAATTTATATTTTCCAACTAATATAATGGATATAAATGTAACAGGTTGTTTGGGGATTTTTGTTGCTATAAGTTCGAGCATGAATATTTTTGGCCAGCTATTTAACAGCTGGAAATATTTTCTCAAAAAAGTTCCAGCCCCCTAGCCCTGCCAACAAGAATTAAATGTCCATTCCATAAAAACTCAATTTGCCAAAGATCATTTCAGTGCATGTCATTGATGTCAGAGTGTCTAAGCCATAATTCCTTTTGACTTGTGAGATTGTGAAATAAATGGCACTCGTCTCAAACCAGCATCCAGCTGTAGCAGTTGTATCATCTTTTGCTTGCATTAATATCAAAATAGACTGAGATATAGTTACTATTTTGCAAATAATTAAATATATTTAAAAAAATAAATGTTCTCAAATGATTCTTAAAATCAGGTTGTCAAAGAGTGTTTAGATGCATGCTGCCAATTTCAAGGTAAAAATATCAGGACATGGAAGCAGAAGCAGGCATGTGAGTGGGCACAACACTCCATAGAAAAATGCAAAATATGAATGCATTGGTACAGGGACATTTTAGTGAGTGACTGTTTGACCTTACATTTTTAATGGATACCTGGATGTGCATTATCAATTGAACTTTACGTGGAAATGTAGACAGAAAAAAATGTTATGATATATTAAAACATGATTAAAATTAAATAAACACAGTTCTGTTCATGGTTGGTTAACTGATCGGTTTAAAGTCTTTTACTTTAGCATCTCTCTAAACATTTCCAAAAGTCTTATTTAAATATCCATTTATTTATATGTTATATGTCTGTCTGTCTGTATTAAAACACCTCCTTTCTCCCTCATCTACATAACTACCTATATGGACTATTTACATACATATTGTTAATGATTATAATTATATAAATATAGTTATAACGTGCAAACAAAGATAAAAAGAAAACAAACAACAGTTTTATATTTGTAAAATAAATGTAATGTGATCTCCATTAGGCATCCTACAGTATTTATTTTACCATGTTTTCTTATTTTGTTTTACTTCAGTTGTGAAATTTTGCTGTCATATTTTGGGGCAAGCTCTAACATCTTCTGGGCAGTCTGATATTTCCAGTGTACTAGCCCTGGGCAAGCTGGCTTCCATAACAAATTTAATAAAATGAAAGTCCTGATAATATATATATATATATATATATATATATATATATATATATATATATATATATATATATATATGAGTGTGTGTGTGTGTGTGTGTGTGTGTGTGTGTGTGTGTGTGTGAACATTTTGTCATAAAAATATTAACTCCAATTGTTTTCACTTATGTTTTCTTAATTCTATATCTGATTTCAATCTGATAAAAACTATGGGAAATTATTTTCATCCACCACAAGCCAAGCCCTGACCTGTGACACACCTTGGCTGCCTACACAAAATAAGATCAAAAACCACTAGCCCATTTACCAAATTCTTTCTATATGACTGATGTGATAACTGGTGAATACATGTATGCAGGTATAGTAACCCATTCATCTGTCTGTCATGAATGGCACGTGTCCTGCGCAGGCACCTGATGTAGCACCAAAAAAATCAGCTCCCTGACGACCCTCATTCACAAGCTGTCATACATTTCGACCCATTGAGCATGTTAAGCAACGTATATATATATATATATATATATATATATATATATATATATATATATATATATATATATATATATAGGATAATCTGGTCATATTCCGACCACTGAGGTCGTCGACATGAAATCAAAAACTTCATTACTGAAGCCGACGACTGTGTCACCTACCTACCTATGTGACGGGAAGCAGTCTATCGGGCTTCTTGCAACAAGTTTCATTATTCAAAAAGCATAAAATTTGAGTTCTTCTTAGTGAAAAAATGATTTTATAATGACTATATACGCAGAGGTAAATCCGACCGTGTTGTGGCTTATTCCGACCTCTGATATGTTTAATTCCGACCACCATATATGGACCGTACATATACAAGTTTCATCTTTAAAATACAAAAGATTTTGTTTGTCTTGACATATTTAAAAGCTTTTCATTGTTTTGTTTTTTTTTCAGATAGAGAGATAGCAGATAGAAAACGATATTGCTACATAGATAATTGTAGAAGCTGTTATAGAGATAATTGTGGAGAGAATTAACATTTTATTTTTATTTAGATTTATACCTTTAATTTTTTATTTATTTGTTTTTAATTACGTGTTGGGGGGGGGGGCGAGTGGCCGAGTGGTTTAAAGCGCTCTCCGTTACGGATCACTGCCATCTCATCTCTGTCTGTGTGGGTTCGACTCTAGGATTCGGCGAATGTGGATATGTGAGAAAGCTTGCCAGTAGCTTCTCGTGGGTCGGTGGTTCTTTCCGGGGATTTCCCGGTTTCTTCCTCCACCATTAATACTGGCCGCCATGTATAGCCTATCGTGTGCTGAAAAATGGCGTTAAGCCACACAACAACAACAACAACAACAACAAAATTCGGGGGGGGGGGGTCTTCAAAGTTCAGTACAAATTAATCATAATTCTATATTTTCTTTAAGCTTGTGTTCTTGGTCGGAATTGCCCTTTTATGAAAAACAACCTGGGGTAAATCCGACCTCTATACAGAACATTGCATACTATTGTTCTTTGTCATAAAACTGGTGCAGTTTTTACTGTTTTCGAGAGACAAAGCATTATTTTAAAGCTACAATAGCATAATTATTATGTTATTGAAAGCTATACAAATCTTGGATAATTGATGCCTAACTAGGGTCCTGAATAACAAATAAAAACTATGAATGCCGCTTCTGAACTCGCGGAAGCGAGAATACTGAGGCTATTACGTCATTTTGTCATGCGATGCCCTCCTGGAAACATCTTTACTAGCTTGCATACGCATGTGCACAAATAAAAACAAAGAACACCGCAAGTAATTTGCATATCTTTATTGTAAACAGCGGGAGGTACATCCACGGTCGGAATTACCCTACTGGTCGGAATATGACCATGTTACCATATATATATAATGGGGCACTAATTTGATCATGCAGTTATACAGATTAATAATAATGATATTGCCCTGCGGACATCGGATAGGATCCGTAATATTACATCACGGAGTAAGACGTGTGTTTGTGTCATTGTGTGATTACGGAACAATACATCACCTTGTCAGACTACTTCCATGTTCTACACTACAGCATACCATATGAAAATTGGGAAATCGTTTTGCTCAAAATCGCCAAATATTCTGTTGCGGAAAAACAAAGTGGGGATTCGACCAATTGGGGATTCAACCGAACTGTCGAACTCCCTTGAAATCCATCAGTGAAACTAACGCCGATATGCTAATTTGTGATCATATGTACAAGGTTTAACGGTGCCTTAACACAAAAATACAATATTCTGCCAATTAACGTAACTTTTCTAAAGATGTAAGGTCAAATAATTAAATAACATGAATATAGAAACTACACGTGTATTACTTTCTTCAATGTTGATTTTATTATAGTTCGCTATTGTGCAAAATCACACATATATCAATAACCATAAAAGTCCAATAGACACGATGCCCACTACGTCATAAGTGGCAATATTAAAATGAATAGTACAGAGTACTGGTATATAAACATTATAGATATATTGTTACACATATAATTTTCTGAGGCAGAATATTCACATGCTCTCGACATGGCCGTGAATAAAAGAAAACAACCGACAAAACCACACTTCCGTTCTACATCGGTGTTTTCACAAGAATACCTTTATACCGGCTGAAACGGGTGCAAGCTAAAAGGCTTTTACTTAATTCTGAACAGCAAGTGAACAAATCAGCGACTTTATCATAACGGAGAAATAGAAAGTCAAAACAAGCCCTCCTCGTAATGCGATTGGTAGTAAGAGTTTTCTGTGACCTATCCCACCCATTCGAGTTATTTGGATAGGTAACTATATTGCGGTGTACTGTATACAGATGTCCAAATATCTGAAACCTGGATGGGGATGGTCAGAATTGGACAATATGACTGAATGAAGGAGATCTCATTTAATGAAACCATGATTGTCCAATTCTGACCATCCCCATCCAGGTTTCAGATATTTGGACATCTGTATACAGTACACCGCAATATAGTTACCTATCCAAATAACTCGAATGGGTGGGATAGGTCACAGAAAACTCTTACTACCAATCGCATTACGAGGAGGGCTTGTTTTGACTTTCTATTTCTCCGTTATGATAAAGTCGCTGATTTGTTCACTTGCTGTTCAGAATTAAGTAAAAGCCTTTTAGCTTGCACCCGTTTCAGCCGGTATAAAGGTATTCTTGTGAAAACACCGATGTAGAACGGAAGTGTGGTTTTGTCGGTTGTTTTCTTTTATTCACGGCCATGTCGAGAGCATGTGAATATTCTGCCTCAGAAAATTATATGTGTAACAATATATCTATAATGTTTATATACCAGTACTCTGTACTATTCATTTTAATATTGCCACTTATGACGTAGTGGGCATCGTGTCTATTGGACTTTTATGGTTATTGATATATGTGTGATTTTGCACAATAGCGAACTATAATAAAATCAACATTGAAGAAAGTAATACACGTGTAGTTTCTATATTCATGTTATTTAATTATTTGACCTTACATCTTTAGAAAAGTTACGTTAATTGGCAGAATATTGTATTTTTGTGTTAAGGCACCGTTAAACCTTGTACATATGATCACAAATTAGCATATCGGCGTTAGTTTCACTGATGGATTTCAAGGGAGTTCGACAGTTCGGTTGAATCCCCAATTGGTCGAATCCCCACTTTGTTTTTCCGCAACAGAATATTTGGCGATTTTGAGCAAAACGATTTCCCAATTTTCATATGGTATGCTGTAGTGTAGAACATGGAAGTAGTCTGACAAGGTGATGTATTGTTCCGTAATCACACAATGACACAAACACACGTCTTACTCCGTGATGTAATATTACGGATCCTATCCGATGTCCGCAGGGCAATATCATTATTATTAATCTGTATAACTGCATGATCAAATTAGTGCCCCATTATATATATATGGTAACATGGTCATATTCCGACCAGTAGGGTAATTCCGACCGTGGATGTACCTCCCGCTGTTTACAATAAAGATATGCAAATTACTTGCGGTGTTCTTTGTTTTTATTTGTGCACATGCGTATGCAAGCTAGTAAAGTTGTTTCCAGGAGGGCATCGCATGACAAAATGACGTAATAGCCTCAGTATTCTCGCTTCCGCGAGTTCAGAAGCGGCATTCATAGTTTTTATTTGTTATTCAGGACCCTAGTTAGGCATCAATTATCCAAGATTTGTATAGCTTTCAATAACATAATAATTATGCTATTGTAGCTTTAAAATAATGCTTTGTCTCTCGAAAACAGTAAAAACTGCACCAGTTTTATGACAAAGAACAATAGTATGCAATGTTCTGTATAGAGGTCGGATTTACCCCAGGTTGTTTTTCATAAAAGGGCAATTCCGACCAAGAACACAAGCTTAAAGAAAATATAGAATTATGATTAATTTGTACTGAACTTTGAAGACCCCCCCCCCCCGAATTTTGTTGTTGTTGTTGTTGTTGTTGTGTGGCTTAACGCCATTTTTCAGCACACGATAGGCTATACATGGCGGCCAGTATTAATGGTGGAGGAAGAAACCGGGAAATCCCCGGAAAGAACCACCGACCCACGAGAAGCTACTGGCAAGCTTTCTCACATATCCACATTCGCCGAATCCTAGAGTCGAACCCACACAGACAGAGATGAGATGGCAGTGATCCGTAACGGAGAGCGCTTTAAACCACTCGGCCACTCGCCCCCCCCCCCAACACGTAATTAAAAACAAATAAATAAAAAATTAAAGGTATAAATCTAAATAAAAATAAAATGTTAATTCTCTCCACAATTATCTCTATAACAGCTTCTACAATTATCTATGTAGCAATATCGTTTTCTATCTGCTATCTCTCTATCTGAAAAAAAAACAAAACAATGAAAAGCTTTTAAATATGTCAAGACAAACAAAATCTTTTGTATTTTAAAGATGAAACTTGTATATGTACGGTCCATATATGGTGGTCGGAATTAAACATATCAGAGGTCGGAATAAGCCACAACACGGTCGGATTTACCTCTGCGTATATAGTCATTATAAAATCATTTTTTCACTAAGAAGAACTCAAATTTTATGCTTTTTGAATAATGAAACTTGTTGCAAGAAGCCCGATAGACTGCTTCCCGTCACATAGGTAGGTAGGTGACACAGTCGTCGGCTTCAGTAATGAAGTTTTTGATTTCATGTCGACGACCTCAGTGGTCGGAATATGACCAGATTATCCTATATATATATATATATATATATATATATATATATATATATATATATATATATATATATATATA
>JAECUM010052954.1:0-11267 GCA_016617855.1 Megalonaias nervosa
TATATATATATATATATCACAGTCATGATTACCAGGTTAAGATAAGTCTTTTTTTTAGGAGCAATTTAATTTCAGAATGCCTCAAAACGGTAGCACACCACCACTCCATCCATTCGGCAAACCCGCCTCCAGAAACAAAAAATGAGTTATGCTTACATGGGATATACTAGAATGAAACTTCTAACTCTTTTCAAAAGGTACATTTCAGAGGTCAAAGCTGTCATATAGTATTATTATTATTATTATTATTAGTAGTAGTAGTAGTAGTAGTAGTACTATAGAGGAGTCCATAAGTCTTGCTTTTCATTTATAAACCACAAAATAAACGTTTTAGTTTTACTTAATTTTGTGAACTACGATTGTATTCTATATAAAAGTAAACTGGCGGTTGTCAATATTTCTTTTCAAATTGAATTTGTAATTGTTGTTTATATACACATGAGATTTACACTCTCTAAAATGTATTTTATTTCATTGAAGATAATACAGTTGCCAAAATGATAGTATTGCGGCAAGGAAATCACCGTCGTTTCCAAAATGTGCTTGAAAAATTGAAAATCCAATACTGCGAAATAAAGGAGAGAAATTTTCACAAGGGTCATGCAAAATACAGCAGCCCTCGAGGAACGTGATTTCTTATTGGAATCTGGTTGGCCTACATTAGTACCTGGCCTACTGCCTTGCTCATCTCGTCGTGATGGTAGGGGTGGGGGTGGGGGGTAACTAACACCTTTCCAAATTATTTTTTCCCACTGAAATAGTTTTAAAAATGCATATCTACATATAGATAGTGTCTGTTGTATTACACTTGCTCACTGTCAAATTTTGTAATGTAGATTACTGTATGCTTGCACACGAGTATGAAAAATAAAGAATAATTCTTGCTTCATATATGTTACTTGAGAAATACACTTCAAGTGTAAAGGAATATATGCAGGACCTTTAAACAATTCGAACGATTCGATTTAAGATGTATGTTGCTGTTGTTGTTGTTGTTGTTTTGGCTTTAATGCCATTTTCCAGCACATGAAAGGCTATACATTGCGGCCAGTATATCTGGTGGAGGAAGAACCCGGAAAAAAACCCTGGAAGAATCACCGACCAACGAGAATCTACTGGCATGGTTTATCACATACTCATGCTGGTCGAGCCTGAGACTCCAGCCCTCGCGGATAGAGGTGAGATGTCCTTGATCTTTCCTTAGACCGCTCGTCCACTCCAGGCAACTATGTATGTATGTATGCATGGCGCGCGCGCGCGCGAGTGTGTGTGTGTGTGTGTGTGTGTGTGTGTGTGTGTGTGTGTCGGATTATTAACGTAGCTTTAAAAATTGTTCGGTCATATCGCTGTTGTGTTTCTAGCAAATCCTTTATTTGATTTTTACGACAAAGGAGTGGATACTAATGTACACATCAGTCTATACATTAATCCCCTTACATACATACATACATACATACATACATACATACATACATACATACATACATACGTACGTACGTACGTACATACATACATACATACATACATACATACATACATACATACATACATACATACATGCATACATACACGCGTAGTTAAAAGTCCGCCTCGGACGTCGCGGGTTTGAACCCCGGCCGAGTTACACCAAAGACTTATAAAATATGGTACTAACCGCTGCCTCGCTTGGCGCTCCGCATTAAGAGGATAGTGTTAGGACTGGTCGGCCTGGTGTCAAGATAATGTGACTGTGTGGGACATGATGCTTCATGTCTGCGGCATGATGCCCCATTGCTAGACATCAACATAAACTGCCACGCTGCCGACATAGTAGCGATATGAAAAAATGTTAACACTACGTTAAAATTCAAAATCTCTCTCTCTCTCTCTCTCTCTCTCTCTCTCTCTCTCTCTCTCTCTCTCTCACACACACACACACACACACACACACACACACACACACACACACACACACACTTAGGGAAAAGGGTGACTTGGAGTAAATGTGTGAGATCAATAGAATCTCTTATGTGCGTCGAAATAGGATGTGAAACTTCCACATATGGGTCGGAATTTACGTCAGACAGGAGGCTTTGCCGAGTGTCTGATTCACAATTCTGGACAGCGTGTGTAATATCTATAGATAAGGATACACGGCTGTTTCATATTACGTGATTCTGCTTGTACTGCATCAAATGGTTTCTGAAATACTTTGATCAATTTTTAATAAGTAGGATTATAAAATAATATGAATACCCAAATACAAATTGCTTATATAAACCGAAGTTGGCTATGGGTTAGAATAAGTTAATTTAAGATTACACATATAATCGTTAAATAATTAGATTTTTGTCTATAAGGACCAAGGTTTTGTTAAAATAAAATAATGTACTTTGCGCGGTTTTATATTAAAAGAACGTGTATCGTTCCTTGTACAATGTTTCAATTTATCTTAACACCATTCCTGAGTTTCTTCAGTCCCTCTACCCCTGTCCCTGTTATTGTTGTTGTTATTCTTCTTGTTCTTGTTCTTGTTCTTGTTCTTCTTCTTCTTCTTCTTCTTATTATTATTATTATTATTATTATCATTGGTATATTGCACCAAATATCAGACGAAACTCTGACTGTGAGAAAGACATATTCAAAACTGACGTAAAGACGTGTAAATATTGTTCTATGCAAACACACATATATTGACAACAACACCAATTTGCCTCTACCATTTATTATATAGCAAACCTATCCGATGTCTTAATTACGAAGTTTTAATGTTATATTTGCATTAGGGGAAGCTTTATGGAAGGTGGATACGACATCTTACACTACAGATTCATAAACTGAAAGGCACCTAAACTGAAAAAGTGCAAAACATAACCTAATTAATTATAATGTAAATACATAACATAACCAGTTATGTACCATAAAAATTAAATTAAATTCTTGATTCCTTGAATAATGGTTATGAATTGAATAATTGTTTATTAAACGTTAAGATAATAACACAAGCTGATTACTTCCATGGCACCGGCTGCACACGTTGTTTCAGTCATACTCTGATCCTATTGTAATGCTTATTTCCCCTGGATGTATGTAGGTGGAGTGGTACCATTGGTTTGTGTCTACAACAACTGTAAATAAAGGATAATATGCGTCAGTACACACTTGAGTTATAAACTGCCACTTGTCTATTCAAGTGTTCGGCCTAGAGGAACTTCCTTCAAAAGAAGAGAAAGCTTAAGATTTTAGCAGCACGGACAATTATAAAACAATTGAATCATATATTAGATACTTCTTCTAGGCACAGTGGTGACGTATACGACATTTTTTTTAAAAACTTCCTATATTCTGTATTAATGTTGGGCCCTTCATTCGATCTTATGATCGATCTTTATCCTAAAGGCAATTGCCAAATTTAAGACCTTATTTGGAATACAAACGGCCTGACATGCGTGCCCTCTGTGGCACAAACTAAACTGCTTTAGTCTTTTCAAAGTTTACACCACAAAAATGCATATAACTTTGCAAACTGACATATGCGATCTCACGCATGTTTAACAGATTTCTCACTGCCGTCTAAAGTTAATGATGTGTCATCAGCAAATTGTGATAATAGTTGATCTCTATTGTGTACCTTAATACCATTAATATTCAAATTTCTTCTGATCATATGGGTCAAAACCTCTGCGCCTACAATGAAAATATACTTGGAGAAGGAATCGCCATGTTTACAACCTCTTTGTATATTAAACGCTAATGAAACAATTGATTATTACACTTGATTTTATACAATTATGAGAAAAAGCTAGGCTAATCCATGTTTTACCATTAGACGTAGGTTGCAAAAAATCTAACAGGTACAAAATAACTATCGATCGAGTTGAGGCAATACATATTGCATACCGGTTGAATCCTACATTGCTGATCTGGCGTTCGATACAGATGTTCTGTGATTCTTATCGCACACCTACAATTTCCGTATCGCACACCCAGCATGGAACTACTTTTACAACTTGAAATGTTAAATAATAGTCCACTTATAAAATATCGGGACTAATTTATTCCTTTACATTTTAAATTATTAAAAAAACGCCAACACACGTTTGAAATTTGTGCGAAATGCAGTCATCTTGACTGAAAATGGGGATATTGGGGAAAAAATGTAAGTAGCGGAGAGCACTTTATGGGTTTTTTAGGGTATCTGCCGCGGAGAAATTATAGTTAGTTGATGTTAACTACACTATATTAGGCAGAAAGTTTGACAATGAGTTCTCGTATGCAGTTGGTGTGCAAAAGTGTCAAGAAACATATGTGTGTTTGTGTGTGTGTGTGTGTGTGTGTGTGTGTGTGTGTATGAGAGAGAGAGAGAGAGAGAGAGAGAGAGAGAGAGAGAGAGAGAGATGGGGGGAGAACTTTGCCGCTGAAATCTTGTATTGGAAGTTTAAAATATCCGGACAAAATAAGACAGATCTCGGTGAGTCATGTCAAGATAAACATATCATTAATGGACAATTACTACGGCTACAACATTTAAACTTCAAATGAGTATGCTATTTGCCACAAGGTGCTGAATTTTAGGCGTAACACAAAGGTCTAAGAAATAACTAAACTTCTGAACCGTGCACCCGTCGATCTCTTTCCTAGCTACAGTAATGAACACACAGAGACAATACATTCCACAATGTAAATCATCTAAAATTCCAAACTATATTTGCAATGCACACAGGCTGATAACGCAGCTACACAGTATATATCTAAGCTTAGTCACGGATACGTACTTGGGGATTTTCAGAGGGTTGTAAAATATCACTCATCAAACGACAAATGCCTGATTCATTTTTTTAAAGTATACATTAAAAATTGTAAAGAATGTCTCAATAAAAAGGGGATATTGAAGAAATACAAAACCACACCAGTGTCTAATTCCTAGTCGGGTGAAAGAAATCGTTTGATACGGCGTATGAACATACGTCTCGGACTGATGGCCTCGACATATTCCTAAGCCGTATCAAACTCATTCTCTCCGCCCATTCAGAACAAAATACTTATGTAGTTCTGTCTAATATACAACACAGAATGAGTCGAACCATGACCCAACAAGGGGCAGAGTCCAACCATGACCCAACGAGGGGCAGAGTCCAACCATGGGCCTGTGAGAGGCAGAGTCGAACCATAGGCCTGTGAGAGGCAGAGTGGGTACTTTCCAAATGCTCAATGAGACTTGCAAAATTTTTCATCTTCGTATCCATTCTCCAAAGAAGTTTGCAATAAATGAGCAATCTTTATTATTCCCCCATTGTGTGTATCGTGGGCTTCATGGTACGGTGATTTCCGTCCGTCCGTCTGTATGTTCGTACGTCTGCAGTCCGTCCCGAAGAGCTTATGTGCAAAGTTTTACAAAATTAACTCGACTTAGACAAATGAAATTTGGCTATTATATTTGCATGCATATTGAGATAAGAAGATTAAGATTTACAGGTCATTATTTTTCATTATTTGTATTCATATTTTAAAACTTGTTGATGGAATAGAGTTAGCTATGTTGGAAATGCGTCAACTCAAGGGACGTGGGTTCGATACCCAGTACAGGTCAGTCCAGGTTGATGTCTTCGATGTGTTCTTGGGAAAGGCCTAATGATCTAATTACATTCTCGAGCCATTACAGCAATTCTTCAACAGTTTACACATTTTTTTTTTAACTTAGGAGAGCTAAAGGGTTACGGACGACATATTTGTTAGCACGCTTAAACAAAAGCAGCAGGAAGTAGACAATTGAAATTCGAAATACTTACATATGTACATGGCTTAGGTAGATTGAATTACCTACATGTATTTATATGTAAGTAACATATGATGATTTCCATGTCATATACAGCAGTTTTTAGTCTTTCTGGGGGATTATTATGGTTTGGGTGGGGTGCTCCCAATATTTAAATTAAACTATTATAAAAGTCCCACACAGGCTCAAGTTTGGTTGGAAGTTAAATTAGTGAAAGATAGATGTAAAGCTCCGAGCCCCCGGTCAGCAATGCCGACAGTTAGATGGTTAAATATTCAAGAAAGGTGAAATTCAATTAAAAACAATTTAATAAAAATTCAGTAGTCAAATGATTCAAATTTCCAATTACACTCCTTCCGCTCGACCCTTTAATAGCCTATTCCATCACTTTATTAGCAGTGAGAGATTGATTTCTACCTGTCCTTGTATTCTACTCATCTTGAGTATTCTTCTCTCTCTTATTTCTCCAAATTCTTCCTCCTCTTCCACCCCGACTTTCTCCAAATTCCTACTCCTCCTCCTCGACTTTCTATACTCCTTCTCCTCCTCCTCCACTTTCTCCCCCAGACTCCTTTTTCTCCTCCTCCACCTTCTCTCCACCGACTAGACTTCTGTCGACTTCGACTGTTCGGCTAGTCTCAATTCCGTCTCCACCTCTTGGAGACTCGGGACTCAATTGAACCGGAAGTTATGTGTCTCCTAAAAAGCTTCCTTTTCGAAGCTTTGTCTTTCCTTAGAATCTACCTCTAAGTTTTACCGCCAAATTACGAGAGACTCTCTTGGAGTAACCCTAGTGCTCTGAAATCTGTCTAGGCGAAACTAACCTTCCGCTTACAAGTTGGAAGGTATCATTCAGGTCGAATTGCAATCACACCCTCTATCTCAATTCCGATTGGATGTCGCTGTGAACCGATCCAATCAAACTTAGCGGACCATGTCCCTCTCGCTTCTGTCAACGTGGGGACGGATGAGAACACGCCTCGTTCACTCCGCGGCTTCCCTTTGATCCCAAACTAACCTCTTAACACGTAGGTGTGATAACTATAAGCCTTTGTTCAGATGGCGCGATCTATCGCCTTTGCCGATTCAATATTCCGGTCTACGGCGGGTCAGGTAACCTTGCGTAAGAGTTTAACAATCGCCCGGCGGCAATGTTTGGAGATCAAACACAACGCCGCGGTACTATTCAAGACAAGTAGATTATAGCTTGCTTATACATGACTTTATAGCCAGGGCTTTAGCAAACGTGACAGTCTTGTTGCACATTTTCCAACTGTTTGGTTACATAATCTTAACACGATCAAGGAAACACCACTTGAGGTTGATAAATGAAAGCTGCTTTACAGATGCAGACGACATGTTTAGAGTTTCGTGCCATTCAATTAATTTTACTAATTTCCTTACACTTTTTGTATTTTTAATTCTTGGTCTGTAGTGGGGCCATACTTGTTTTACAAAAGGCAAATCTAGTTTGCATGTGTAGAAACATAGTCTGCTTTTCTATTTGAAAATTATAATTACAAACAGAACCATAATGTGAATGAGAAAATGTGTAATTAGCATGATGGAGTATTGAGGATGTAATTGCACGCATCATAACCTTTAAAACACTCCTGAACATATTTCTGCGAATTACGAAAGTCAAGTAGCTATTAAAAACTTTTGGCGGAAATGTCAATTCTTCAGTTTTCTCTCAACAACTATTTTTATCGTCATATAAAGTTTTCGTGATACTTTATCTTTACTAGCAAGACATTATACGTTTCAGATCAGATATTTTAGACTTTGAACAAAGTCCAATTCTTAAAAGGTTTATAAAAAAAATAATAATTTGCTTCCGCCATAGAAAGCAGCATGACATGTAATTTTCTTTATTAATTTTCTTCTTATATCTAGTGTAGTCACCTTTGTAGGCTGAACTTATATAAGGAATATAATTCAAATGTCTGTGCGTAAAGGCTCCTTTGTTCTAATCAGCTGAGCGTAGGGGCTGGGTGCGGTGCTTCACGATCGAATATTTATCATTATTTGCATAAATCGTCAACAGGGTCAAACACAAAAAACCAAAGAATTGCATCAATTTAAAGCTGTTCAGTCAACAAGTATCAAATTCTCGTGGTTGAAAATAAATCTTTTACAATTGTCAGTGATACGTACATAAGAAGGATCAGACAATTTTCGAATTAGGATGTTGCTAATTATGCAAACTTTACAGCTAATTTGACATTTGACCTCTTATACCGCCAAGATAAACCAATTTTATCATCAGGCAATATGTTTTAATCACTGAAAATGACAGCTTACGGCTTTCACTTGAATCTAGTTATGTACCGCTTGATTTAACCTGTAGCCACCTTCCAATCATAAATCTGCTACTTGAAGGGAGTCGCTGTATTGGCTGTACAAACAGTACCTATTTAAGATATGCCTGTTGTAAACATGTCAAGGAAATAGTGATGTTGTGTGCTTTTTAGAATCATGGTCACTTTTCAACATTTGCATTTTACTTGTTCCCTTGGTACTAAATCTGCATATCCATTCATTCTCAGGCCACATCGCTCCTAATGGCAGACAGACAGACAGACAGACAAATAAACAGATAGAAACAGTTAAAAAATAAAGACAGCCAGGCAGACGAACTAACAAACAGACATGAGATGAGTCCGAGCAAGGCTATTCTTACCAAAAATCGCTATTGAATTTTTTACTTACTGATTTAAAGATTTTATAATGCACTCAATACGAAGGGAGAGGGAGAAATAGTAAAACATCTTCCGAGTTCCTTTGGCCTTTCCCATCCTGTATTACATTTTTGGATATATTTTGAACTGGGAGGTCAGATTGTATCCATTAACAAAAACGTGGAATTTGCGAAGGGAAAATGCGGTATGGACACTGGGTAGTTGTTTTTACCCAGAGACTAGGAATGCTATACAACCTTGTGTAAAAATCTACCTACCTGAAATGGAGATTTAGAACAGAACAATTACACCATAATTTGTGTCTTTATTTGGCAGACATGTGGGCTGATTATTCAGTATTTACAAATAGATGATATGTTACGCAGTAGTGATTATTCACATGAACCCTCTCTCTCTCTCTCTCTCTCTGCCTCTCTCTCTCTCGGCCCATATAACGGAACGCAATCTAATTCTCGTCAGTCTTTTCCTTTGCGTGTCATGACTGTTTGACCTCTGACGTCCGAAAGAAATGTGGGTGCCTATAGTTTGGATCACGTGACCAAGAGAGATGTCATAAATGACCATGTAAGTGGTCAAGTTCGTAACACCGTAATTTTGGATAATTCTGAGAGAGGCGAAATATGTTTTAACAAGTGTGAACGAAAAGCTAAACTATTTACTTATCTATTTCGGGCCGAGAGTGTATGTATGTATGTATGTATTAGAGTTTAGCGGCACATCGGGGCAATACTAGCTATTTTGTGTCGATTAAAAGTTTGTTCTTAAGATGTAAATGTCAACAACTGCAAAACCAAACATTATAAACAACAAAATCCACGTCGCATAATTTGGCTAGTTTCGGGCAAATCCACTGTCCAGGTTTCAGTGAATTGTATATTTTCAATAGGTAATACGCTTTCACCTCCCATTCCGACATATATGTCCCAAAAACCTAACCAGGAGTTGAAATGGTACGAAGAAACATGGAATAAAGACAACAGAGATATAGGAATACGATCAATATGTTTCATATGATTTCAGGCAATCTGCCTTTATTGCTGGTGTCTCTATCTACATAGAACCCCTTGTCATCCTAACTGCAACAAAAGAAAGGCTTCTTGGGTCAGTTTCACACATTTATTCAGATTTAACTAAGTTACTGGCCTGGAATGACGTAGGGCATACACGTAGGGACTACATCTACATTAGAAGAAGACATTTGGAAAATAAACATACATGCAAGGTTATTTGCATGGATTTTAACAGCACTTTTGTTTGTTTTAACGGCGCTTTTAACACATACTGGCTAAACCATGCCGAGAAAATGGGAGCTAGTGCCTTTCCCAAGGACACATGGAGGCAGCAGACCCAGGCTGGTATCAATCCGCGACCCTTGGATTACCAGCCTCGTGCCCTACCAGCTGAGCTACCAGAGCTCCCGTATACATGCAGGAGTCAAGGAATTTCGAATAGTTATCCTAGTCTTTTGTTTCTGGCATAACCTACACTATAACATCAAAAGCAACAAGAGTGTTTATCTATCTACTACTGGGCTGATAATTATTACACAATATTAACCATCATTTTGAACAATATTTCTTGATTTAATTTTGCATCTCTATTTATATTTTCAATTTGGACAAAGTTTCTTTCTTAAAATCCTCTTCTTGTCCAATGACCATGCATTTCCATTAATGTTCACATTTGACTGTACGAGTACCAACCATAATTACAATGAAAATGCTAGCGCACAAAACAGGCCCGACGAAAATATTCCAGCAGCACTCAGGGGCCCCGAGTGGCCGAGTGGTCTAAAGCGCTCTCCGTTACGGATCACTGCCATCTCACCTCTGTCTGCGTTGGTTCGAGTCTAAGATTCGGCGAATGTGGATATGTGAGAAAGCTTGCCAGTAGCTTCTCGTGGGTCGGTGGTTCTTTCCGCGCATTTGCCGGTTTCTTCCTCCACCATTAATACTGGCCGCCATGTATAGCCTATCGTGTGCTGAAAAATGGCGTTAAGCCCCACAACAACACCAGCAACACCCTTTTATGCAGCAATGTACATACGAGTGTACGACTAATTCTTTTCGAGACGAAGTATAAAGCCCGTCATTTCGCGTGGCAGAAAGCTAATACTGAAAACGACGACGGCGATAAAATATTTTCAAAATTGTTCGCGTTCTATTTATTTTTGCCATTGTTATAATTAGTTGAAAATCGAAATCATAACTTGAGACTCAAAGCAGTTAAATTAGATCTTTCTACCAATTGCATATAATAACCAGGACCGCCGGAAGGGGTTCCAGCGATAATGATCCTTAAAATCGCTAATTATTGCTGTCGATGAATTACAAATACAGATTCAGTTAAAACCATATCGGCAATGCGAGATGTTAGTAGCTCACAATTAAGCGTAAATGCCTGTGTTGAATCGAAATCGAAAATATATAATAAAGTCAAAACGAAACTTTAATGCAGTTCTTTTTAAAATATTATTACAATTTCATAAATGATTTCCATTTCCGATGGCTTTATTTTATAATATGAAAGTACAATCTGGGTGTACCTGTTAAAATAACCTACTAGTGAAAAGCCTGGTGCCGATTAATAATATAAAAGCAAGTGCGATCGTATCTAGCTCACAAGCAAACAAACCTGTTTAATTTTTTATGCTATTTAGATCCGGTAACAAGTGGTGCATTATCGTCAAGGTCAAATGTTTGTAAACCATCCATCATGTATACAATAATTGTATTATACAGCCGCAAGGGAAAAGGGAAAAGTGTATGGTTGATCATTGGCCGCCAAACCTGTTTATATACATGCATATA
>JAECUM010052956.1:0-11783 GCA_016617855.1 Megalonaias nervosa
TGTAATGCTAATTCCCATTGACGCTACGGTATCCCCTATTACTACTAACGTGGGTACGTGAGAAAGCCTGCCAGTAGCTTCTCGTGGGTCGGTGGTTCTTCCCGGGGATTTCCAGGGTTCTTCCTCCACCAGTTATACTGGCCCCCATGTATAGCCTATCTTGTCCTGAAAAATGGCATTAAACCCTACAACAACAACAACAACAACAACAACTCATAGGCGGGGCCTTCTGTCGTAACACTAGGGATCCCTCCTCACAACAGCCCACAGATTCTCCACCTTCACGCTTGGCTCATTACAAAGTGGTCTCTCTGCCAGAACAAGTTTTCGGGCTGGGTTTCCAGTTGCATCAGTCAAGCCTGGCAAGCTTCTACATCAATGGTCTTTGATGCGATGTGGAAAATCTTCTGTAACTGGTGCAGTAGGAAAGACATTGATCCAAGCTGCCCTCTGTAAAATTCTATTACGGATTTCCGTTTGTTCCTGCTGGAGTACAAAAAATGTTCAGTATTTACTATTACACCTTGCTGATCTTATTAAGTGTTCTGAGCAAAAGAGACCTGGCTCACACTCTCTTATACCTAGATGGACTCTTGTGTTTTGTGGTCTTTGACCAAACCCTCT
Organism: Megalonaias nervosa; assembly: GCA_016617855.1. Taxonomy (NCBI): domain Eukaryota; kingdom Metazoa; phylum Mollusca; class Bivalvia; order Unionida; family Unionidae; genus Megalonaias; species Megalonaias nervosa. Next base: position 625 of record JAECUM010052956.1, read on the forward strand.
GTGAACCTTTATGAACATCCTCCTTTCAGGCCCTAACACTAAAAACTGTTTTTTACTCGCTCTAGGGTCTTCAAGAAGATGCAGTGAAATCCATACCTTATCTACAGACAGAGGCTGTCTCCAGTTTAGTTAAGAATCCATTTCCCTCCTTTGTCAACAGAGATTTTTAGTTACCTTTGGTAGTTCCATTACCTGTTAAGTTCCCAAGTCTCAGATGAATCTGTGCTGGAGATGTTCAAGATAGGCTCTTATGCCCAGTTAGGGCACTATGTTTCAATCTTAATGAAGGTCATGAGGTGTGAACCATTGCTGCCTAATGAACCTATCTTGATCACTCTTCCTTGGGGGTAATCATGAAGGAAGCATTTGATGATCCCATGCTACCTTCTCCTCCTACCACCGCTTGTTAGAACAATAAACATAGGAATTTGCAGCACACCTTGTGGCCCAGAGAAACACCAACAATTTGTCAAATGGATTTTTCCCTCTAACCATGAATACTGTCCATTATTTCTCAGTTTTAAACCATCAACCTACCCACCTAACTAACAAATTCAACTAATTAATAGCGACTGACAATGTATTGCTACTACTGGGTGGTCTCACCCATCACTATTACCAAATGCCCTCCACCCTTCCACTCTGCTCTGATGTCCTGTCATGTATGAAAAAGATGCATGTTTCTCCACTGGTGCAGCAGATGCACAAGTGCACCTATGTCTAACAGTTTCTCTACTCTGTGGAAGGATGTGTTCACATTGAATGAACATGATTTTTCAACACAAAAAAGGTCTTAATCTATCAATTAGCGATGAGTAAGTATTGCATAATTAAAATTAGTTTGACAAAAACTAAATTATTAACTCTTTATCCTTATACTCATATATTCATACACTTCAAGTTTAACATAGTTTAAGGGGACCATATTTTGCAAGATTATGTTAGGGGTGGGGAATGGTGAGACAAAACACTCATTTCTAATTTCTCCTGATGTTATTTATGCTCAGAGTTGGTAAGTTGTCTTTAAGTCTATAAAGTCATTGGACACCCAAATACCATTCAGATATTTAATATCTGCATTTTTGAACCTACCCAAAAAACAGTAACTTTTGTAAATTTCCTGTATTTAACATCATTTGATGTAGCCCATCTCTGTACAGAGAAAAAACAAAATTAAGCTTGTACATAAAGAAGATTTGGTTTGGGTTTGGATTTTACACAAGTAGGTTATTACAGTACCAAGGTAATTAGAGGGAAGTGTTTGCCCAAGGACACACCATGGTAGCTGACCTGGCCTGATCTGATTCTGATGGTAGGGTTCAAACCCACACCGTTTCAGACTCGAGTTTGACGTGCTAACCACTGTGCCACTGCAGAAATAAATATATCATGTTACTGTGATATCAAAAGCTGCAAAAAATAAATATAACTGAAAAAGAAGCAGACTTGGAAGATTCAATTTTAATCATTGTGAGTTGACCATAATGCTACCAAACTGTGACAGAAATTCTTAGTTACTGTGATATCAAAAGCTGCAAAAAATAAAGATAACTGAAAAAGAAGCAGACTTGGAAGATTCAATTTTAATCATTGTGAGTTGACCATAATGCTACCAAACTGTGACAGAAATTCTTAATTTCTGCTGTCATCATCAATCTTTGTTTTCAAAATGTATGGAGGAGGGATTTAAAGACAAAGACACTTGTATTTTTAACTTTTCTGAAACCCAAATACACATAATTTAAGTTTTAGACTGGCAGCAAACTTGCATAAATTAAGCTGAATTAAAATGTAATTTTAGTTAAACATAGCGTTGTTAGGATAATAAATAACTGACATGAGGCATAGGGCCAATTACAATTGTAATCCTAATTGTAATTGTAAGCAATTACAGTGTGAGCTGTAATCATAATTGTAATTGTAATCAATTACAGTGTGAATTGTAATCATAATTGTAATTGTAATGAATTACAGTGTGAGCTGTGATCATTATCATAACTGTAATCAATTACAGTGTGAATTGTAATCATAACCATAATTGTAATCAATTACAGTGAGCTGTAATAATAATTGTAATTGTAATCAATTACAGTGTGAGCTGTAATCATAATCGATTGTAATCAAATACAGTGTGAGCTGTAATCATAATCATAATTGTGATTACTTACAATTGTTATCATGGATTTCAGAAGCTCTATAATTATAATCGTAATCGTCCTTCATTGGCAGTGTAATCACATAGTGTAATCATGATTAAAATGATTACAACCAAATAAATCACCAAGTATATTCTTAATAATTGTAAGAATAATAAAAGTTTCCATAAACAAAAGAGCATGAATGTTGACTACTACAATAGTGAATGGGTAATTTTAGGTGGCCAATATACAAGCTAATTTTTCTAAAATGATACTGTGACTTATAATTTTAGGTGGCCATTGGTTAACTCAAAAATTCCTGTTCAATTAGCAACTCTTTCATCAGGTATAATTTAGCAGTACAGCTGACTTCAAATAAATATAATTTACCTGGTTTCTGAGCAGAAGTCCAATTACATGTACGAAAATGATTATGGAAGCCATGTACTTTATTTTTGGCTTCTGAGCAGAATGCCAAGTATATACGGCTTAGGCCAGAAGTTTAGAATGCCCATATAAAAATACCTGTTGTGTGGATCTGTGAAGTCAACAGTAACAACTAATTTTGTTTATGTGAATGTGATGTTAACAGTGCTAATTAGTGATTATTTGCCATGTTAATTTGTATCTAAATAATTGTCAATAAACCTTTACACAGTTAAAACTGATTGCTTTTCAGTTATACAATGTATGATATCGGCCCAGAACAAAACAGATAGCAAGCAAATAAAAAGCAATCATAATTGTTATCATCCCCCTGTAATTGTAACTGTGATCATGGCTTCCAAATAAAGTCTAATCGTAATTGTACTCATAATCAATGCCAAATAACATGTAATCGTAATCATAATTGTAATCGAGCACCTGTAATCAACCCCATGTTTGATTGACAAAGTTCAAGAACTAGAGTAGCAGTCTGCATTAAACTGTAATTGAAATTACCCATGGAATTGTTAGGATAATATATAAATTGACACAGTAGCAGTGTGAATTAAGACATAATTGAAACTACCCATGGAATTGTTAGGATAATATATAAATTGACACAGTAGAAGTGTGAATTAAGACATAATTGAAACTACCCATGGAATTGTTAGGATAATATATAAACTGACACAGTAGCAGTGTGAATTAAGACATAATTGAAACTACCCATGGAATTGTTAGGATAATATATAAATGACACAGTAGCAGTGTGAATTAAGACATAATTGAAATTACCCATGGAATTGTTAGGATAATATATAAACTGACACAGTAGCAGTGTGAATTAAGACATAATTGAAATTACCCATGGAATTGTTAGGATAATATATAAACTGACACAGTAGCAGTGTGAATTAAGACATAATTGAAACTACCCATGGAATTGTTAGGATAATATATAAATTGACACAGTAGCAGTGTGAATTAAGACATAATTGAAATTACCCATGGAAGTGTGAATTAAGACATAATTGAAATTACCCATGGAATTGTTAGGATAATATATAAACTGACACAGTAGCAGTGTGAATTAAGATGTAATTGAAATTACCCATGGAATTCTTCGGAGAATATATAAATTGACACAGTAGCAGTGTGAATTAAGATGTACCGGTAATTGAAATTACCCATGGAATTGACATAGTTCAAAGTATGAGAATATAAGTTTGAAGATGTAAATAATTAAGAGGCTGGTTAAAACAAGTAAAGTTAAAGTAAAACAAGAGACTCCCTTTCTGTTGAGTTGGGCTTTTATTTAGCTTGAAAAGTAAAAAACTGTAACATTAGCCTTAATCTTGGGTTTGGACAGATAGATGGATCTATGGACACATGACTTGACAAAAATGATCACTACCAAGTGTGATGTATTTTGGTGTAACATTATTTGGTGTAACAGTTCCAAATAGAGATATCTTGTGCCTCTTCACTTGAAGAATAGTCAGACATGAAATTTAAGTGTTTCTGAGTGCTCACCTGCCTGGCATCTGCCTAATGGCCAAATGCAAGAGAATGTCTGATTCCATGTTATGATAAAATTTATTTAAATTTTTCTCAAGTTTCTTTATCTTTATTATAGGTATACCACACAAGAATCATCTGTCTAACACTGAAAGGTGAATTAATACAGGACATTTTGCATCAAGGTCAGTCAACTTCTGTTCAGTGGTTTATTTAAATACAGTTGTTTAAATTAAAAATCTAGTTTTAGTAACGATATCCATATTTGATGGCAGAATAGGGTCAAATTATAAATTTGAAAAGCATTCCAGCTAGAACACTTTCCGTCAACTTTGGTCGAATTCTGTTAAGTAGTTATCCAGAGCAAGCTATTAAGTTTTGTCCATTTTTAAAAACAGCAACTCTTTTTCTTGGCAGATTGGTATAATTTCTATAAATTAAAATAAAAATGTTAATACCAAACCAAGTTTTTAAGAAAGCGCTGAGGTTGATTTGCTTCAGGATTCATAATGCAAATACTTTTTTTATTATCATGTTACCAATGTCAACAGTAGGATCGTACAACAGAGTTAACCAAATAACAAAGTATCACAAACATCCAGTAAAAAAAATGGATGACTAAGTAAATAAATAATCAGGCACATTATCAAAAGAATGCTAAACAATTTACATCCCAAATAGGGAAAAAGCTAAGCTAAGAAAGATACATAACTTTTATAATATTTAATTATTCTCTGCATATATGTACATGTGAGTAGAAACACATACTGTGTAGTTCTTACGTAAGTTAAATACAAACCATTTCCTTAATACAAACAAACATACAGGAAGATAACAAGGAAATATTAATGAATATTTAAGCATTTAAGAATATCATGATCACACACACACACACACACACACACACACACACACACACACACACACACACACACACACACACACACACACACACACACACACACACACATTCTTGTAAAACCTACAAAGCGGGGACATATGATTTTTACCATCAAAACGGGGACATTTTTAGTTTAACAAATTATGAGTGATAAAGATCTATTTTACTATACATTTGATATATACATGTTATTTCTAATTGATTTGTGGTTGATTTCCAAGAAATACTGTATAAGAATCTTTACCATCAGAACGGGGACACACACATATACAGTGTTAGAAATTATACAATCAAATAGGGGACATTCAATAAGTATGTATTTTGATTCTAAATAAAAATCAATTCACTCTAAATACTGCAGTAATCTCACGTCATGCACATAGTTCCCATCCATATTAACAAACTAAATTAAAATTATCAAGTTGAATTTTTATATAATGTTTGTTATATATATATATATATAAGTAAAAATGTATGTCCAGGAGTTTGAAGAAGTTAAATTGTCAGAGTTGTGTGAAAATACAGAGAATGTGTTCCTTTTTCTAAAATGAAATAATCAAAGATCTGCATGCCAGTCTTCAGTTAAAATAATTTTATTGGCAAGACTACAGTTTAGAATTTAAAATGTCCCACAAAATAACACATTTTTAACTTTGGTGTACAAAAATTTGCCACTTTAGTGCAATCCCCTTCATTAATAAGCCAATGCATGATAAGATCTCTTCAATATGAAATAAACCAAAAATTTATTTTGTATGATGGCATGGTTTAGTTTTAGTGAGCTCAGGTCAGAGCCGCATAAGTGTCCCTGGAGCCAAATAGTCCCTAGTAAAATCTAATTGTGTGGATTGATTGTGTGACTCCATGTGCAGTATTCATGATAGAGACTGGTAAATCGTACAATGGAATGATTGAGATGGGACTGTCCCGTTATCTGGAGATGCCTTTTATTCTTACTATAATGGTAAATATGGCGTAGAGTTACAGGGGAAATGAGGCTTAAAATCATGATTTGACTGACTTGAGTTAGCGTAGGAAAAATAGTTCCCGGTATTTGGTGTTTGAGTTGTGATTTGTATTTTATGGTAGTTAAGTACCGGCGCTATGTTACGGAAACATATTAAGGAGAAACAATGCATTTGTGAGGTAGGCAGGCAATTGTGAAGTTGTGATGTAAATGTGTGGTTGTGATATTGGTGGTCATGCATTAATTAGATGGAAATTATTATAGTTTGTTTCATTCGTTCACTAGAGACCTCTTGCATGTAACAGTATTAATGTTCTGCCTTTCGCAAAGTGAAATCAGTTGTGAATTTAATGTTGCGTATTTGTGGTCATTGATTGATTAGAGAAAAATTGACAACTGTTATCATCGGGTCCTTAGAAATAGGGGAAAACAAGGGACTTACGGCCAGAAAGAAATGAAGCTAGTAAGAAGGAAGAACGACAGACAGAAGTAACGAAGCAGAGAGAGAGAGAGAGAGAGAGAGAGAGAGAGAGAGAGAGAGAGAGAGAATATAAAAAGGTACTGACTAAACGAGGAAAGAATGAGAAATATTTGATAATTTACCTCCGAGTCAAACAAAATTTATCTGATTGTTTTGTTTTAAATTATTTATACTTCAGCCAGCATGCACATTTATGATACAATGAGAAACACTAAATATGAGTATGAAAACTTGTATTTTCAGTGTCATGGCTGGTGCCATGTACAAGTACTTAAACAAGTTATTTTTATTTCCTATTGGTTCAAGCTTAACTTGTCGGATTTAACTCTAATGCGGTTCATTGGAGGAAGGAAATGGGATTATGTTTTGGTTACCATGTAGACTGTTCGTTATTATTCTTCTAACCACTTTTGTATGAACTAAAATCTATGTTGATATTTTCCAGTGCATTTCTTATCCAAATGTGCATGGCTCAGAGTTATGAAGGTTGAACTACCCATTAATAAACATGTATGTCGATATGCTCTCTGTGTTAAAATAGAAAATATATCAGATATATTGTCTGTGTTTACATAAATGATTTTAATCCTGTTAGCTCTTACTGATGCCATCTTCGGTGAGTAATTCGGAAGCAAAGTGCGCAAGCCGACAGCAAAACTGTGTGAATTTTTACCACGTAAACGGGGATGCAGTTTTCCGACTGATACACACAAGGTTTTGAGTCAAGTGGGATGTGTGTATTGTTGTGTATAGCATGATGTGAAAAAATACCAACAAAACGGGAACATGCTCAGATACGCTAATTTCAAGGTTTGTATCATTAAATAAGGCCCTGACATTCCATTTAAGCCGACATTACAAAACGGAGACGTCCCCATTTCGAGGTGTGTCCCTGGTTTGTTGGTGTGTATTCACACTGATGTCCCCGTTTAGCTGCTTTTACAAACACACACACACACACACACACACACACACACACGTTTGCCTCTATGAGACCAGGAACATTTAAAAATTCCAGATAATTATCTTAAATGACAAAAATGTAGGCTATGAACTTCCTATGGTTACTTTTCACTCATACAACAACATCTTTATTCAGTTACAAGACTTACGACAATCAATTTCTTCTTCTATAATAAACCAAAAACAAGACTTACTTTAAACTGAATTCTATTACTTTGATTCTATACATTTTTCTAACAGAAAACTGATGAATTACTAGCTGCATTGAGATGAAACTACTAGCATGTTGTACATGCAAATAAAGGCTTATAAATTGCAGTGCATTCTGGGAATCTAAAGTAAATGAATGTGATGAAGTACAAGATCTCAACACTACCGTGTATACTCCAAAATGCATGGACTCAAATCTGTTTTCGCATAATGCACCAGAAGATCTGGGTCAGTGCAGTTTGTTAGGAGTAATCAGTAGAGCAAACAACATAGACATTGATCTGCCAGCACATGTGATGGCAGATCAGAATCTGTTGTTTGCAGTTGGGTTCAACATTTGAATGTACACACACACACACACACACACACACACACACACACACACACACACATATATAATACAGCACACAACATCCAACCTTTTTGCATGCGAGGAAAGTATCATTTTATTCTATACAAATATGGTAGAGTGACTGCACCAGTTGCCATACAGTTAATTGTTTATCAACAAAACCCGTGAATATCACCGTTTCCAAACCTTATTCTTAAAAAGAATATATATCTTCTTAAAATCAATATCACTGTAACAAATCAGAAAACCAGTTTGTCGTCTGATAACGTCTAAAGATGCCATGCAAGAGTCCAATCACATGATTACCATATTTGTCAAGAAGCATGAGATCAAATCAATGGTAGCATATAAGAGTCCAAATGTGAAGCATGTTAATGTGCTTGTTTTCTGGTGGCTTTTGGAATTGACAGGCGTTGACTTTAAAACTTTGATGTACATGATTTATTACTTTTTGTTCAGACATGTGGAGATGTTTAAATAGTCTGTGATTGACATGTAATTTCAAGTTTATGTTGGCTGGCTTAATCTCACCAACAATCCTGATGCCACTTCCCCATTAAAGGTGGTTACAGATGCATTGCTTCAATTCTCTCAGATAAGTTTTCTGTTGTTGGAGGGCACAGGTCCCAGAATGAGGGCCATGGAAGTAAAAACCATTTTTCAAGTTGATTTACACTTTGTACAACATATACATCAAGTTCCCAAGATCAGGACAAGTATATGCCATCGTAAAAATATTTTTTCAGTACCACCATGATATCAGAGTAACTCTCCTTTCATAACCTGGAATCTACATGGTGTCTGTTTATCAACCGTTTCCCATGACCATCTGATTTAAAGTGGAAATTTAATGCATTTTAATATAGAAGAAAGAACAACAAACAGACATATATAATATCTTGAAGGTCAAAGTCCTTATTTACCTATTTGCTGATTGCTAACTCTGGTATACCAGTTTTTAAAACATTGGAGGAAACCAGCTGCTAAGCATTAACTGATGATCAAATAGTCTAAAAAAATGGATCTTTCATTGTGCTTTAACATGGCAAAACTATGCTGGAAGAGAGAATGAACCCCCTCAGGAGAAAGCTCCCAAGGGAGCTTACTCATACAGTACGTGTGTGTGTGTGTGTGTGTGTGTGTGTGTGTGTGTGTGTGTTTGTGTGTATATATATATATATATATATATATATATATGTCATATGGACAATTTTTATTGCTCATCAGAGTACCCTTATTATGAACTTTAACCTCGCAAACAAATGTAGCAGATATGTGTATTATGCTGAATATGGTATCTTGCAAACACATCTGATCTAGCAGCAGATAAATGATTCAGCTGTCCATTGCCATTAGACTACAAGTACTTTTTAAATAATCACCTTGCAATAATATCTGAAATATGAATTTGTATCTGTCACTTACTGTAAATTAATGCAAAAATAATTTTTGTACAAAAGACACATAATTTATAGAATATACAACTCAGAAAAAGTAACCAACATACAAGTTATAAATCAATTCCTCAAACACTGAGCCAAGTTCTGCAAGTATGATCAAGTAATCAACAAACAGACACACAGATACAACGATATCTATTTGGCCCTGCATTCAAAAGCTTGAGACTGTATTTTAAAACAAAGCAAATATGAACTTGAATTGCAAGAAGCTTGTTAAGTAGGCCTAATTGGCACTTGCTTATCCCACAAAAAATGTCTTCATCATAGCCCATTCATTTTTTTCTAGATATTTCTACCTTTAAGGCATTGTGTACAATAAAATTACATTTTGACATAATTCTAAATGTGTCTTTCTCCAGAATGCCTGGAAGATTATTCAAATTAAAGGATAAGAATGCAATGAATACAGTTTCAGATGTTCTGTACATCATGCAATTTTCCTAAATAACAATATGGCACAAGCATTCAATATACACCTTTTAATATACTGATATTTCAAGTCCATATTCTTTAGGGTGCAGTTTAGCACTTTGTATACTGCAAAATTGTGTGGTGATGGATTGATTTCCCCTTCCAATCGCTATTTGACTTGACAAGGAAGCACATTAGTCTCTTAGGAAACCACTCTTTCGTCTGGGCTGCTGACCTGAAAAAATGAGAAAAGTGACCATGAGTAGATGACACTGATATAAAAGAGATAAAAGTAAAATCATGATGTGGCCATATCAATTATTATGTTTAAAGGAGTGATAAGATTATAAAGGCTACTTGTACAGTCCTATGATCTTTCCAAGTATTCCATATGTTGCTGCATTCACCTGAATAATAGTACTCTGGCCCTTTCAGCAATCCTGCACCCTACAAATAATAGTACTCTGGCCCTTTCAGCAATCCTGTACCCTACAAATAATAGTACTCTGGCCCTTTCAGCAATCCTGTACCCTACAAATAATAGTACTCTGGCCCTTTCAGCAATCCTGTACCCTACAAATAATAGTACTCTGGCCCTTTCAGCAATCCTGCACCCTACAAATAATAGTACTCTGGCCCTTTCAACAATCCTGTACCCTACAAATAATAGAACTCTGGTCCTTTCAGCAATCCTGTACCCTACAAATAATAGTACTCTGGCCCTTTCAGCAATACTGTACACTACATTCACACTGCAGTAACCTCAATAGAACTATTACCCAACCACAAAAAGCACTGGACCCTGATAGACCATAGTGTAATGGGTAAGCAGATAAGAATCTGGGTATCTGAGTTACAATTGTAAGAAGAAAATAATGTACAGCTAATCTACTGCACACTATGTAACACCAATTTGGGTCTATGCTGGGTACAAGTCAGAGACTGAAAACAATATAGACACTGATCTACTCTGCATAATACATAGGCAAATCAGTGTGTTCTACTGATTAATTGTAACAAATTGTATAGATAGAGACATATGCCAGTGTGTTATGCAAATCAGTGTCTTTGTTGTTCTACTGATTAATTGTAACAACTGTATAAATAGAGATATATGCCAGTGTGTTCTACTGATTAATTGTAACAAACTGTACAGATGGAGATATATGCCAGTGTGTTGTACTGATTAACTGTTGTTGTTGTTGTTGTTGTTGTAGGGTTTAACGCCATTTTTCAGCACAAGATAGGCTATACATGGCGGCCAGTATAATTGGTGGAGGAAGAACCCTGGAAAACCCCGGGAAGAACCACCGACCCACGAGAAGCTACTGG
>JAECUM010052958.1:0-13203 GCA_016617855.1 Megalonaias nervosa
CCAGACAACAGCTGCAATAACAAGGTTGAGATCAATATGGGAAGATACCAACATTGCTTTTGTTTCCAAAATAAGGCTGATGCGCTTGATTGTCATATCCATCTTTCTCTATGCTTGTGAAACATGGACGCTCACATCAAATCTACAAAGAAGGATTGAAACTTTCGAAATGAGATGCTACCGCAAGATTTTGGGCATCTCATACATTGACCATGTAACCAACGAAGAAGTCCACAACAGGATCCAAGGAGCCATCAGATCCTATGAAGACCTCTTGACCACTGGAAAAAAAAGCGTCAACTGAAGTGGTACGGTCATGTCTCAAGATCATCTGGACTGGCAAATACAATCTTGCAAGACACAGTGAGAGGGTGCAAAAGAAGAGGCAGACAGAAAAAGAGGTGGGAAGACAACATTAAGGAGTGGACAGGCATGGGATTTGGAGATTCCCAAAGGGCAGTAGAGAACATGGAAAGATGTAGAGATTTGGTTGTAAAGTCAACTGTGGTGCCCCAACGACCGCTAGGGTTAAGAAATTGATGATGATGATGATGAGTTGTGGAGCTAATTTTTTGTTTTGTTTCTTTTGATGGGTTCGTTATTCTGTCCTCTAATTCTCCTTCTCCCTGTTTCTCTTTGAACTTAAGACCGCTCCAGTTCCCTAGTGGTTAGAGTGTCCGCCTCGGATGCTGGAGGTCGCAGGTTCAAACCTCGGCCGAGTCATACCAAAGACATAAAAATGGTATTTGTAGCTGCCTCGCTAGAGGTTAGTGTTGGGAGTGGTCGGCCCGGTGTTAGAATAATGTGTCTGGGTGGGACATGATGCAACATGCTTGCGTCATGATGCCCCAGTGCTAAACATCACTATAAACTATATCATACTGCAGACATCGTAGCGATATGACTGAAACAATGTTAAAGCTACGTTAAAAATCCAAATCACACACACACACACACACACACACACACACACACACACACTGAACGTGTTTTCTGGCTTTCTAAGAACTTAACAAGGATTAGCGATACTTGTAGAAATCTATTCAAATTTATCTTTGCCCTAAAATATTAGCGTTGTATTTTTGGGTGTTATGAAGTCTGATTCTGTCGATAGTGACATTGGCTGAGACCGATGTTGTATGTCTGTTGTAGCTAAACAGTACTTACAATATTGTAAAGAAGAATCTAAAATCCTGCAAATATTTTTTTTAAGAGTCGTACGTTACCTGTATTCATTAATTGATTATATTTATAAACTTTCGTCCTGGAAGTGTAAAAGCGAGGTAAAGTTATTCGTATTTCATCGTGAAAATAAGAACAAGATAGAAGATAGCAGTATTCATCCCCTATTTTTTGAGACAGACAAAGTCTGCAATATCTTTCTTTATAATGAGCATCAGCCCACATACCAGTTTCGACGGGAAACCTATGATTTGCATTTCTAAAGTTAATTAAATTTTCAGATATATTTTGGGGTAATGAGAAATAGATCTTTTCCAAATCCATACTATTTTTAAATAAGTTGTAATTTAGACCTTAGATAACGTATTTATGTTAGCTCCCGAAGCTTGAATGTTTATATCTTTTAGTCGTTCTTGTACGGAATTTGTTAACCATTTAACTGATACAAAAGTGTAGCAGAGGGCCAATCTTATGTAGACGTGAAAAATGTTTCTACATTTTTTTTTTTGCCTAGAGTGGTCATGGTTCCAGATTTATCTGCATGGGCTCTTGGTAGTCCCAAATGCACATTTATTCGTCTTTATCACCTCTCTGTCTTCTTTTTCCTTTCGTATTTAAATTTTATTGCATTACTTATGCGTTGTTCTGTTTTGTTGTTGTTGATGTTGTTCTTGTTGTTGTAGTTGTTGAGATGTGCACTTAACGGGATGTGTCCAGTCTGGCCACACTTAAAGCATGAGTAATGTAGCCTAAATACCATGTTCGTACCTTAAAGTCCATACAATGGGGGGTGGGGAGCGCGTCTCCCTTTGATATCTGGAAAAGATGTACCCGAATGATTATTTCGGGGTAGGATATGCAGGATCCAATGGTGTGATCATAAATGGTTGTGTTTTTGATTTGATTTCCGTTTTGCCACATAAGATCAATATCCGACATTTCCAATAGAAAGACAGAGATATATATGGTGGTATATTTCCTTTCTATTTATATTGGTATCGTTTTCAGTATGAACTATTTGTTGCATTATAACCATTGGGACCAGTCAGAGTTCTTTAGGGGTTAAAACAAAATTACTGATGTTCTGTAAGCCTTTAAAAATTCCTGTCATGTTGAGACATATGCATGTAAATATACATGTCTCTGTTTCATGTTTTATTTACCAATCTTTTCTGGCATCTCACATTTATTTTCCTGACAAGTTTAAAGTTTATAAACATTTAAATTAATATTTTCCTTAGTATCGATCCTTCATTATTTGTAAGAGTGATGCTATACCCAATTTTTCAGAACTAAAGTATCGAGACCTGAAATTTTATGCTGTAAAACATAAGAAGCAATTATGGCGGCGAAAGGCTGCCATCGTCGTCGCTGGTCGATTCTGTTACCAGTATTGCTCTTCGCGGTTTTTACGCATGTGCACAGCGGCTTTATAGACTTCCGGCCTGGGTACGAATATATCTACCGACTGAATGCTACAGCTGACGTCATCAGTGTTGGAAAATTCCTTCTTCGTGCAAAGGTCAGTTCAAAAGCATCAAAATACTCCGAACGTCTTGTAAATAAATAAAGAAATGCTAAAAACTGGATACAAGGTAAATGGCTGTTGTTTTTTTTAAAGGCCTTTATATAGTTAAACATGATAAACTACGAGGTGATGATAAGCGACATTGAACTGAATATTATTGTTTTTAAATATTTTTTTTCGAACTTAAGGGTAAAAACGTGCACATTCGTCGAAACTATTATGATCTGAAGTATTGTCTCAAAGGTTCACCTTGCAATAGGCCATGATTGACATTGGAGGTCTTTTTATGAAGTTCTGTGAGGTTTAATGTCGATCCTTGATGCGTATTGTTTTCTTTATTTTTTCGAAGAGCATTTATAGTGTTTGTAATTAATGGGGTATATTCTTCCCAACAGATCAGCTACACCAACATCGAGGAATTTATAGACAGCCAGGAGCTTCTACTGAGAGTGTACGACTTCCAGTTCACTCCCATTGGACAGCTGGGTATGTTCGCAGCATGTAAATCATCATCATCATCATCATCATCATCATCATCTAGACCAACAAGCAGGTCTCCGCATTTTTTTTTTTTTTTTTTCTGACAGCGGAGACCAACGCCGTCAGGCAATAGTCCATACTGAAGTTTTACGCTGTCTTAACATGTAGACCAACAGTAGGTCTCCGCTTTTTTTTCTGACAGCGGAGACCAACGCCGTCGGGCAATAGTCCATACTAAAGTTTTACGCTGTCTTGACTTGACTTTAGAATTAAGGTCCCGTGCGAAAATTGGGCATGTGCGACCGAAATTTTACGCTGTCTTAACATGCTATCAGTTCTAACGTATCGGACGCTCGTTAGTAATTAATAAATCTATTTCGACTGACCTTGGTATGCGGATGGAAACTAAAATCCCTTTTCTTTTGACCTATGGCATTAAATCCTTCAGAACACTCACAGTTTAGTAATAATCCCTGTCAGAACAGAACACCTATGTATACTTCTATTAATTACCTTAGTTTTAAATTGCTGACGCATGCGTGGAAAGCAGCATCACCCCAAGGCAAGAACAACTGCTTGAAACATTATAGGAATCACGGTACTAATTCATTTCCCATAGTAAACCTATGCAAAACACCATGATATTAAAAATTCAGTAACTTAAAATTTCTGAGTGCCCATGATCAAACCTATATTTATCAGTATAGATGAAACCTGGATGTCAGCTTCTGTGTAGAGGAAAGGATATGAGCCGCGGCATTTTCTGGACCTGCATGTGTTTGAAACATGTGCTTTCAATTCCGCACCAAAGAGTCAGGTGCTAATTTTAGTAATGAATGTTCCAAACTCAAGACTGTTAAAGGACTGAAATTCCATCAATAAAACAATGTTTGTATTTTTTTTTTCTTCACTTACAACTAGGATAAACTCTCAAAAGATTCTTTTACCTAAAACATAACTTACATTATTAACCAATCCTGGCCACCCAAACGCATATATACTGCATTTAATGTTGGTTTTTTTTTCACCCATATCCAGGCTGGTTCCCATTTTTCCATACCATTAGTACCGTGTGTCCTCTAGCGAGGAGTATATCACACAGAACTGACTAATACTTGGGATGGAACTGCAGTAGGTCTGGCCGTCACGGCAGAATTTTGAGAGACAGATAGACAGACGTGTCGGAAATTCGAGATCTAGAGAACGATAAATAAATTTTAACAAATCAAAACTGTAATGCTATTAATAATAATAATAATAACATATAGTATGTATGTATGTATATATGTATGTATCTATATATGTGTGTATTATTATTATTCATATTTAGCATATCTTTACTGCTCATTACAGTTTTGAATTTACTTTTTGGTCTATATGGACTATTGCCCGACGGCGTTGGTCTCCGCTGTCAGAAAGAAAGCGGAGACCTACTTGTTGGTCTACGTCATCATCATCATCATCATCATCATCATCATCATTGTTATTAGTAGTAGTACCAATAGTAGTAGAAGTGGCAGTGGTAGTGTCGCGATTCTGTATGCCGAATTTTATGCTGCAATTTTTTTTTTTAAACATCGATGTAGCAGTTCGAAATGATTGTCCTTCTATAGGTGAGGTGGTGTGCTCATGTGTTTACATTCAATAAACTTTAAAATATTTTCTTCGCTTTACCCGCATCTAAATAATATTTTGATTAGTCATCTTAAATATCTTTTACACGAGTCGAGAATATTGTAAAATTCCTTGAATGTCTGTCCGTTTTAGCAATAAGCTGACTCCTCCTAGTCCATAAAATTTGCCAGGCCAGGTAATTCGATCTGTACGTTCGTCTTTTTGTTGTGTCTTTTTGTCTCTCGGTTTGTTTTTTGTTTATTTCATAGATCACGTATGTAAATTCGTGGACGGGTAGCTTTTGATATATTCCATTTCACATTGATGTATGTCTACTATATCTTTTACTGATTTTACCACCGTTTTATTAATTCTTTAAGGGATGAAAACAAAATGTCATATATATTTTCAGTTTCAAAATTTTCTTCGTGCATTCAAGCATAGTTGTGAATGAAATATTTATATGATACTAAATGAGATGCTTGTTGTGGTTTTAGTTTTAAAACCACGAAGAATCGCTTAGTGAACTATTTAATGTGCTTATTGGGAACTCTTGTCAATTCCAGTATTACATTTGCCTGGTATAGCCCCATCCCATGCCCTTCACCACCATCCAGACTTCCTTCCTGGTTGCCTGAGATAAGGATCATTAAAAGCAGACCCGGCCCTAGGGCAAGGCGAACGAAGCAACCGCCTTGGGCCCCGCGCTTCTCTGCAATACAATAGTTTTGCTTGGGGCCCCGCGCTCATCGCTTGCTGCCTTGGGCCCTGCATGCTGCCTTAGGCCCCGCACATCCTAGGGCCGGGCCTGATTAAAAGCGAATAATTGCCAAAACATGTCACATAAATCATCTGCGTTCTAGAGTCTAGTGGAAGAGTTGTCTTTTGGTTTGAAATTCATCGGAACAGTACTCTGTAGAAATGTTCAAAAAAATAAATAGACCGTTACTTATGCAGAACCTGCGAGGTAACATTGAAGTAGACATCGCAGAGGGCCCTTCTCTCAACAGTTTACTGGACTGGACCTTATATAGCACAACGTCTGCTGGGAAAGGAAAGTTTGGAAAAAGTTGCAAATTCAGGGGACATAACTCTTCTAAATAATTACATGGAATGCTGTGAATCCAATTTGTTAGAATTCTTAGTAATCATAAATGCGGGTAATAACTTTGGTTGATATGCACTATTACTTAGTAAAGCAATGCTGTCGAAAGCAAAGTTAGGAGGACCTACAATAAGTCGACCATAATTATAAATAATAATTTGGAACGCTTGATATTTCGAAGGCTGCGACAATATAAAGCTGCTTGCCAAATTCAATTGAAATCCAAAAAAGCTTAGTAAAATTGCGCAGTGGAATCAATGTCAGGAGGACGGGCAATCAGGGGACTCCTGAAAATGATGTTGTGGAATGCCGGAAGTCAAACCCACTCGAGGTATGGTCAGTTTGAAAGAACTTGGCAAGTTTAGTTGAAATGTAGCAAATTTGGATAAGGTTATCTTGCAGAAGCCAAGATCTGGAGAACAAGCTTTCAAGGGACCATAATTCTTCAAAATGAGAATAATCCAATATAGGGAACATGTAAGCCATTGAGAAAATGTTCATACCAAATTGCAACGTCTCATACGAAGACATGAAGTTAAATATACTCTATTTAAAATAGAGTACAAGAGAGAGAAGAAAGTAAAAGGACATATACGGCTCCATCAGAATATGTTGAATTGTTTCTGAGCTAGACTAGTTAAAAGAATCTGCCATAAGCAGAAAAATAATATTGATAGCAAACTTGAAATTCACATACCGAGTGACATTCAGTTTCGTATAAGGGTTGCATTGCTATGATAATTACATGAAAGATCCCACTTGAATATATGAAGTTTACTTTCAAGAACCCTTGGTCTATTAAATATGGAGTTGACAATACAAAACACATAATAGGCACATCTAGGTGTGAGAGAACTGTACACACCGAATTGTTTCCTAATATGTTGAATTGCTCCTGTGTCATGCTCATTATAAGGACCAGCTGTAGTGGAGATGAACTCCCGATGGGAAAACCAAAATGACTCCGTCAAAATTGGGCTGATAATTCGACACCTCTAAAATGCACATCTGCATGTAACAGACACTTAACTTACCAAATTACATCCAATTCTGCCTGAGGGTTGCAGCGCTATACTGAATATAAATGACATCTCATTTGAAGATATGACGTTAACGGTTAAGGGCCATAACTCTTTTTTAAAACAGTGAATCAAAATGTGTTCCTGAAATATGCTGATGACATGAATCTGTCGTGGTGGCGATGTAATATTGACAGAAACAGGACAGTAATTTCCTAACAATCGGACCTGTAAAAACGCTACTCTTACAAGGCATATTTGCATGTAATAGACAATTTACCTATAAAATGGCATTCGACTACGTATATCGGTGGCAGAGGTGGGCAGGTTACAGAGTGAATCTACGGACAGACTAACGGCTATATTAACAGACAGAGGGAAGGACAATGCTGAGCCGTCAGAAAGGATATAGCGATTGGTGAAGAATCAGAAATAAATGGGGAACACATGGTATAAGTATATTCATGACAGCAGACAAAATGAACTTTGTCCAAGTACACTTTTTATTGGCAATGACGTTTCAATATGCAATCTGGGATAAATGTGCCAGTTATACAGTTTGTTTAGGACAATTACCTCCATCGTCTAAAACATATCCCATCTGAATAAAACGTCGCTGATCAGATTATAAAATGCACATTTTGACATTTCGCAGAAAAGTTAAGTCCATAATCCAGGCCAATACCTATGTAGTTTTTGATAAATTACCTGTAATTCACTTTGGACCCGTCCGCATTGCTATATTATTTGGTCGTTATTCTTCCGTTGGGGATACACGTGGCACCCATTGATTTTTAACTATTTTAGCATATAAATTCGTTTTAGTCTGCAATTTATTCTATATGGCGTATGTGTTTTGGGCATGGTTTACGGACGTTTGTTTCTCGGGGCAAAATGTCAAGTTGTGCAGAATTATTCTGTAATCAGAGACATAAGTTTGCATTCTATAAAGGTATGACTTTTCAGAGAGGTTGATGGTATTCGTCCTTAGCAAACTTCATCAAGGAACTTTGATATCATAATACCAATAAAACAGTTGTTCGCCCCCCCCCCAGTGCATAACTATATTTAGAGAGAGCTGTACACCTCAAAAAGAGCGAAACTATATTTAGACACAGCTGTATATCCCACAAATTGCAAAACTGTATCTAAACTCAGCTGTACATCCCCAAAATTGCAAAACTGTATTTAGACACAGTTGTACACCCCCAAATGTGCAAAACTACATTTAGATACAGCTGTACATCCCACAAAGTGCAAAACTGTGTTTAGGCAAAGTTGAAATGTAATCAAGGAATAGGCGAGTACAATTCTTGACAGCGATTCTAAATGTTTAATTGTCGATTCTAGTGCTTGATCTTTCTTATTTGATGGTATAGTACTAATTTGGTGGAAAATACAAATAGATTTAAAAAATGGCAAAATTAAATAAGTTTGATCGCGATACTGTTACTATCTGTATTAAAAGTTCTGGAATGGATTACCGGTTATTCATAAATAATATATAATATACTAAAATATTTACGAAAAGCCCGGAATCCTATGCGGCAACAAGATGTAGTTATTTTTTTAATATAAATTATACAAATTCTAATATCGAAATTACAGAATTTAAATATAAATATTGAGAATAAGAAATCTCCATTGTATCAGTTATCTTAGTTTGTCATACAGTAATCGTTTTCCTACGCTTTCGAGGAACCATGCTGGCACAGTGGTTAGCATACTGGGCTCCCAACCGAAAGGAGTGAGGGCTCAGATCCTACAATCGGATCAGCCCTGGTCGGCTACAGTGGTGTGTCCTCGGGCAAGACATTTTATTTCAATATTACCTCTGCACTAAATAACCTATTTGTGCTGCCACCAAACATCCCAAAAATCCTATGATTTCGAATCTAAACAAAATTTATGGTAACAAAATAGTTGTCTTAAAACTGCTAATCATACTCAACATCAATGAATATCTGGCGCCAGGCCTAAATACTAAGGTGATTTAGATATCAGTTCTTCGCTATTTCAATATTGTGTAAGACTCTGTTGTGACGTATAAAATAGGAGCCATAACTCATCTTAGTATTTGTGACTTATTGCAAAAATATCGTATATTCTATAGACAGAGTTAAATTAAACACGTTCAGTTCTTGTACTATATGATATTAGTGACCGCACGTGCCAGTCAAGGAAATGCATTTTTTTGCTTAATTAAGATTCCCCAAGTAACATTGTGGGATGCAATGTACTTGATGGGTTGTTGTTTTGCGTTAGCTTATGTTGAATTTGATTTCTTCATTTGTTAAACGCCCCTAATTTTTAAATTTGACAATTGCGGAATTTATTGTTGATTATTGATTTATGTTTTCTTTCGACAGATGTTCGAGGTCATGACTTCGATTTTTCCAGCTGGTAAATGCATCTTTTTGGTATTTTTTTTTTTTTCTTCGTATTTTTCAATTACCTAACGTTTCATGTCTGATTTAAAGCGGCGACACGCATTTAATAAGGATGACATCAGTTGCAAATACATATTCCGCCTGAAATTCTCTAATGTAAAAGTACAAATTATTAATATAGTATTCTGTTTCACATAATTAAGCAATTAACACCATATTGACCTCACCTCCACACCCCGACTAATCCATGCACACAGTTTTGATATTTGACATATTAGTATCGTCTTAACTTCTTACGATCTGTTGTAAAGCGAGGGGTCTAGAAATACAGTCGAGAACCGTTAGAGCTGTATAGCCCACTTGTTACAGATTACCATGCCAGACAGCCCTTCCAAATTTCATTAGTTGTGTATTTCTTTAATGCTAGGATTGACATCCAAGAATTCAACCTAGTTCATCCATCCTCTTTATCACGAAATTATCTAAGCATATACGTTGAACAAACCCAGACTACAAATACATTTTTAGAAATAGCTAACTCTTTCAAAGAGAAAATGACCAAACAGAAAGAGAAAACAATAAATCCAGCATTGTATATTTTGGCACATCTACATTTATTCCGATATAAGCTACTGTAACTAACAAAGAGTGTCAATTATGTTCAAGTGATATGGCCAGGTCATATTGTTAATGCGAAGTTCAGAATTTTCGCCTATTCCGACTAAACCAATGGATTGTCGTTCGAATTCACACGTGGTTCTTCTCGTACAACAACCCAACTCCCTTTGAGCGAAAACCCCAAATGAGTACGGATAATGGGCATATTATTGTATTTTAAACCTTAATATCGTATCTCCGCTAGGTTCTCCTTTGTCATTGCAAAGCACGGCGTCATCCTGCGCGTGTACCACGATGAGGACGACAGAAACGAAGTTGTAGCAATCAAGAAAGGGATTGCAGGACTTCTATCCGCCAAACTTCACTCCGAGGACGAGGTAGAGCAACTGTTCATACTGATAAAGCATTAGATTGGAAAATGTTCCCACTACTGACTGAGTACTAGCTTCATACGGCCAGCCTTATCCCGCAGAAGCTGCGTCACACACACACACACACACACACACACACACACACTACGTTGGAATTGTAATCGATTCTTTCAGAAACTTCATTGGAGCCCTTTTTGATAAAGAAAACATGATCTGGGCATAGGATTATAAAAAAATCAATCGAATGGTTTAGAATTCGGATCAGGAAAGAGTGTCTTGCAAAGAAACTATAATTCATTTGCTGTTCATGCCATTTGTCAGTGGTTTCTCAATGTCCGTGAGCCAACAAAATGGTAAAAAAGACAAGCTTTAAAAAGTGACACAAAATAAAATGTTCGTGGTATATATCCAGCCTTCAGTTTAATGTTCATGCTTACCATTGCAACTGAATTAAAACGTAAATATTGTAATAACACTGATTTATTTCGTACGAGGTCAAAGCTAAGACACATTTCAGGCATTAAAAGCTGTTGCGTAAAACGCACGATTAGTGCGACAGTGAGTGCATTTTGACTGCTAGTCAAGCTTACAAATTGTTTTGTCTGTTGTTAAGAGCGAAAGGGTCAAACAAATTTGAAACGCTGTTCCTTGTTATTGCAGGTTCGTGGAACTAGCAAGGGAGGCAACTACAGTTATACTACTGAGGAAGTTGGACACGAAGGTGTGGGGAAGAACAATATATTTGGACAACCATTACAACCACCACCATAGCAACCACAAATTCACCACCAACATCAGATTAACAAAATCAATAGCAACGGCCAACACCAACAAAATTAACAAGAAGAAGTAGAATAAGAAATTAATTATGGTGATATAAGCATGAAGGAAAGCAAAGAACATAATATGATTTGGGCGACAACGATATTGCCTTTGATAATGACATCAGACAAAAATTAGATTTGAAACAGGATTTTTTCTGTACCTTTTTAAATGTAAATGTATTTAATTAAATCATCCAACGAAGATTCATAGCTGTAATATATGTTAAATCTTATTTTCAGGCCCACACACTGCGGACTATATTGTCTTCCCAACAGCAGAGGGAAAAGCGTTCAAGAAAACAAGAACCAATTTTGACCACCAAGTGGAAAATGCGAAGTCCAGTTATGAAAAGGTTCAATAAATCGCCTACGTAAATTAGAAATTATGCATATTCACACGTTTTTATCTTGAACTTCTAAGATTGAGACTGATTACCTGATGCCTCCGTTTGAAGTATTTGCAGTTTCATCGGTTCTGTGTTAGTAATGAAACAAATATGTTAGATTCAGCAAAACAGTTATCATATTCATTGACTTGTAAGAAAATAAATGTTGAAATGGATTCGTGACAAAAGTGGATAAGTACTTGATATGATTTTCCTGATTGATTGTTTTTATTATGTTATGTCTTTGCAAGATGTTAATCTGTGGTAAGCATTAAAACGTATTATGTAACCTCACTCCAGTTTGTTTACAATAAAATGGAACATGCATAATCATATAACTTACTTTCATTTATTAATATTTAAGACCCTTCATTTTCACGACGAGCTTGGTACAATACACAAGGTTTCGGTACAAGAGGACTTCACTGCGCCCACCAAAAGTAAACCAGGGTATGCTATTCGTAATCTCTCTCTCTCTCTCTCTCTCTCTCTCTCTCTCTCTCTCTCTCAAACTATTCTTGTATCTTCGGTTTAAATCATCTTCGTCTAAATCATTTCCAACAGGTTCACTGTTTATTGAGGCTGACACTCTTTAGAGATGGGAAGCTATTTTCTTAGCAAAGATGTAATGTCTCTGTTGAACAACATGAACCAATTGAATATTTTATAATGGTTTTATTTATGCCCCGTTAACTCACTTTTAATTACTGATGGTAAATGTATCCTAAATACAGTTCTCGGATTCTAAGTGTTACTGACAGGAACCTACCGTCGCTTAGAAGGTGTAATTACGAGCTTGTCGAAAGTTAAGTCCATTACTCAGCATTTAATAACTTTGAGAAACACATAAAGTTGTGTGGCTTTTTTGCAAGGTGATATTTCGGTATGATACATTTATTCATGGTAAATATTTTATTTTATTATGAAAATTAAAAATTTAATTTCGATAAATATACTTAAAAGTAGGAATAATAATTTAATAATAAACAATACATTGTTTAACTATAGGTTTGACCCCTATTTTGCGATGCGTAGAGTTGAGCCCGTGCAGAAATTCAGTGATATTGGTAAGTAGAAATCTGTTAAAAAATTTAGAGACAGTTAATCTCTCTCTCTCTCTCTCTCTCTCTCTCTCTCTCTCTCACACACACACACACACACACACACACACACACACACATTTTTTACAACCGAACTTCATATACCAGTTAAAACAGTTAAGCATCTTTTGATCGGTAAGTAAAATAAACCTTCAGTAATATAGTATATAGGTCTTGCTTTTACTACTGCTGACTTTTATTCATTGTGTAATTTCAGATGGTCGCATTTATCTATTATGCAATGAAGTCCAGATTGGCATCTTTTGGTTACGGAAATGTGTTGTTTAGGAATAGACTTTCTTCAGTTCTGTTTCATTTGACCACAGTTCATGTAATTGATGCAGCTGGACGGTAAATGATCTGTCACACCAGCTCGATTGAGAATAAGCGCATAAAACAATTTTTTGCAAGGGACTATGTTTTGCCTTTGTAATTTTACTTTTCATTATATGTTCAGTGAAACTAACCGCTCCGGTGGCCTAGTGGTTAGAGCGTCCGCCTCGGATGCGGGAGGTCGTGGGTTCGATCCCCGGCCGAGTCATACCAAAGACTTACAAAAATGGTACTAACAGCTGCTTCGCTTGGC
>JAECUM010052959.1:0-40060 GCA_016617855.1 Megalonaias nervosa
TATATATATATATATACTAAAAAAGCAAAGATTCTTTTAATGCTAGAGGATATTGAAATTTCATTAAACCAGATCATTCTTTTCTTACTCGTATCATACTCATTAGAAAGAAATCTTAACTGGCATATAGTTCAAGAGAATTAAAGAGGAAATTTTCTCCAGAAATTGTTTTAATCTTGAAACATTAGTTTAAAAAGAAGTCGGGGGGGGGGGGGCTTCACTTCATATTTTCAGCTTATAAACATAACACTAATAGTTATAATAAATGCTTTAATTAAGTTACACTTCTAGATAATTCATACTTACATGATTTATTGTTAAGTTTTCAATGATGATATATAGTTATTAGGAATCTTAATGTGGGATTCATCCAAACCCCTGTAGGTTTCTATTGCTAAAATTTATACTGTCACAAAATGGCTGCTTTAAGCACATGAAATCATGAGAAGCTTATTAAGGGTGTGATACTGCCTTCGTGATTAAGATGGAGATATGTGCCAAACTTAATGCCCATTTTCTTTTTATTTCATTTCACTTGATCAGGTAAAAACTTGTCCTATTAGAAAATTACTGTACTGGGTACTTTAGGAGACTGATCTATGGCAGTATCCCAGCATGAGCAGTCACACACCTTCACAAGAATGTTGTTATTGCTGCAACAGTAAATACATTTGAGAGACACCTTTACTGACACCAGTATGGCAGAAACACAGATGAATGTCTTCACACTACCCTTGATAGTGGATACCATGTATTACCTCCACCAGATGTTGCAGACACGTGCAAATGTGGTGTAAGATTAAAGAAGCAGTGATTTTCTCAAGAAAGCATTAGAAATACAAAGACTGGGAGTATTGTTATGAACCCAGATGTGGATGCATTCTCATCCTTGATTGACTTTCATACAAAGTAATCATATATCTATTTTAACAAATGAAGAAATATAGAGTGCATATAATAAAGGCATGTATATTCTCAATTTTAAAAAGAAATAGAAATTCTTAGTGAACTAATGGAATAATCATACTCAAATATTTTAAAACAGCATGTAATGTTTCACCATGTTCTTTGCATTGCGCTGCTTTCAAGTAGTGGCTTTAAACGTGTGCCCTCATTCACCTTAATCGAGTTGGAGCTTGTATAAATTCGACATTACACATTCAACAGAGACACCGACTACTGCCTTATTGATAGATCCTTGTCATCGAAGACATGACAGGGCTTTCATTAGCTTTGCCCAGGGTGACCATGATTTAAAGGGTAGAACTAAGACATTGCTTACTCTACCTTGCTAGGAAGGTGCTTGGTACCTTTGACAAGGTTTATGAAATATATTTTGATGAGGAAATAAAGCTATTTTGTTACATGAAGACAGAAATGTTTGTTTACTGTTGGATTCTTTTTTTTAACAAAAGCCCGTAGGAAGAAAGTGTTGAAAAATTTAGCAGCTCTGTTTAATATATCGTCTTCGAATCAGTCCATTTCAAGTGTTATGCCTTATCACTTTCTTGATGACTTTCAGTCAGCTTTGAACTTAGTTATGAGGATAATTCAAAACTGGAAACAAATCTTACTAACAGACTTGATAAGATTTCTCCAGAAATTACAGTTGTCTTAGTTGCAGTCAAGAATACTGATATATCCTTAGCAACTTTAATTTTTGGACCATTCGGTTTCAAGAGTGAAGCAATCTTTTTCTCAAACTGTAATGAACTAAAACTTCATCAATATCGTACGTTAGCTTTTGATGAAATGCCAACCACACTGTGCAATTCAGGCGAAGTGACTTGTCACGTTCCACAGTGGGAGGCATCGGACCATACAATATATGACAAGCTCATATGAGAGCCTAGTAGAACCGGTTTAAAATACATGATTTCCTATGCAAGTGTATGGACTGTGTTTTAGTAAATGACTCTCTCTGCCTCTTGAAATGTCATGAGTATTTAAGATTTTTAAAGGCAATTTGTATAATTCTTTATTGAATGGATTTATTTATATTAACATTTAAGTGACAAAAATGAGCAGATTTGGCAAGTACGTCGATTTATATATGCGCTGTAACCATTTTGATATGTTTGGGAAAATGACAGACAGTATTATGGCTATAGTTCAAACTGAGTCAGTGTTTTTGGTGAATTAAACAGCTGAAATGATTAGCAGCTCAATATCGTTTCAAAACTACAGATGCCTTTTAAATTGTATATACAAGGAACACGTTGTCTGTATGTATTTGCTACATGTACAAGTGACTGTCCTCACTTACAATGTGACACATTGTCCCCGTGTATTTGTTACATGTAAAAAGCGTCCGTCCTCACTTACAATGTGACACATAGTCCTCGTGTATTTGTTACATGTACAAGAGCGACCGTCCTCACTTACAATATGACACATTGTCCCCGTGTATTTTACATGTGCAAGAGTGTCTGTCCTCACTTACAATGTGACACATTGTCCTCGTGTATTTGTTGCATTTATAAAAGTGTGTGTCCTCACATAAGTGAAAAATTTTGCACAATGTGTTTTGAACTCTATTCAGCTATTATGATATTCTATGTAGAATAGTGTAGTTTTGCACATTATTTTTTCTTAAAATCAAAAAGACAGTATGTCACATGAAACCTCTCTGTATCATTTTGACACCCAGTTGTTCTTTTTACTTCAGGTAAATACCCAAAATATAATTTCTAGGCATCCTTCTTAAGTATTGTAGGTTTATCAGATTTTTTTTCTGCAAGCACAAAGGAATTAAATTTTTGGTAACTACAAATATAGTGCTGATTAAACCATATACCTGGTAGCTAAGAAATATTTGGTCATAGATATGATGTGGTCTGTCGGTATTTTTCTACAACATACATGCCAGTTTGAACGACTTTTAAATAGGAGGTAATAAGCATGGTTTGTAATAATAACAATAATAATAATAATAATAATAATAAACCCTGTACCGGTATTAGGTGCTATGATAAAAATGGAACATTGTAGTGACAGAAAATAAGCTTCTTCAAACATTTTAAAACGGAATAATAATAATAATAATAATAATAATAATAATAATAATAATTATTATTATTATTATCATTATTATTATTATTATTATTATTATTTCGCAGGTTATTAAAATCGTATCTTACAGAACATTTACCTTAATATATGGCATTACGGGCTTGAGTCGTCCAAAAGTGTGTGTGTGTGTGTGTGTGTGTGTGGACGGATCCAGAAATATTGGTTTGGGGCGGGGAGCTTAAGCATTAGGTGATGAGTGTAACGTAGAATACTGACGCCCGTTGAAAACCTCTCAGGGGGCAGCTTTCTACGGATAATAATGACCCAACTCACAGAATTTGTATGCCATTGGGGGCATTTTCTACTCTTATTACTTTGTTTTATCGCGTGAATGTTATTAATTTGCAACATACAACCAAACGAAATCACTCCATCGAATGAAGTTGTCAGAAGATTTTAGTATAAATAGTTGTCAAAATATACATGTATACGTTTGTTGGCATATTTGTTGGCGAAAAGGAGATGAATACTCCCTATCACAAGTAACTTCGATCGAATTTTTCTTAATAAGGCTTGTTTTCTCATCAACATTCCACTGTTTTAATTGATAGTAATTTATGAATCTGCTGATAAATGTGTAGATGATGACGATGATGATTTTAATATTTATTCAAATGTAATCGTTAGTATTCTTGATGCAACTAAAGCGATGTTGATAAATAGTCCTTGCTGATACACAATTTTCGTGTTATCATCCTGCACACTAGAAAACTGTAGTACGGCAGCGCCTTTTGGATTATTTTTGATTATTTGATAATATTAAATTTTAATATTTTAATGTTTATGAATAGTCTTTATTTATAAGAAGTCATTTCTAAATATCAGCTTTTTAATCAATAAGTTTGGCTATTAATACAAAGTTATATTTTATAGGACAAACACTCTGAATGATCAATATTAACACTATCTTAATATCACATATTAAATTTTTTAAACCCTAATATTCATTAATATGTATGAATGATTGGGTACTATGAAAAAGAAAAATCAGGAATAAAGTTTAAAAGAAAACGGTAATGTCCCAAGCGTTTCATGCTGGCTTCAAACAAAGTTAAAGCAACACCTAAAACTTTGAACAATTTAAACCTGAGTCTGTCTGTCGGTAGTATCAAAACACTCCAAATCATTGTGCACAGGTTTTATTTACTTTTCACTGTAAATCGGTTTAAACTCTGCAAGCAATAACTGTTTTTGCAATAATTATAAAACAAAAACTTCAGAATATCTAGCTGTATGCAGTGACTACCTCTTTCGAACAATTGCTCTAATTTAGCCCGTTTAATGAGAAACGTGACTTTAATTTCGACGTGAGTGTGTTAAATTACTCACAAAATGTACCTAACTACCTGCCCATATTCATAAGCATATAAAAAAAAACATTTATGTTCATGTTTGCAGTGTTTGTCTTGTCTGTAGCATGACAATATCAGGCTGCCGTTCGAATTCCTTTGCCCTCTCCCCCCTCCCCCATGTGAACCAATTTTGTTTTCTTCACCAAAGTAGTATTTTATAAACACGTTTGAACTTAAGGAAATAAAAATGTTGAAAGTTTAAAGTTGTTATTTTTTTTGTTGAAATGTCGAGATAATCAGATTCCTAAGAAGCAATTTCAAAAGAATGGGTCTAAAATCAGAATCTGGCAGAACTGTCCTCCTCCTCCAGAATGGAATTAATTTAAAGAAATAACCCCACTGAAAGTGGAAGACGTTAACACTCCCCTCCCCGTTTCCTACGACTATAACGATGATGAGAAACTGGCAATGCTTTTATCGTTTTGCATGATCTTCTTCGTGGAGTTTAGATATCCTGAATGTTATTTATTTTGTTTCAAACGAAAGATCAAAGACTTTCAGTGTACTACAAGTCCCACACAGTTATAAACGTTTCAGATAAATTTATGTTTGGACTTGATCTTAGCATCTTTGATTCTTTACATTAAGTTATATACCACTTCCTTTCATAACTGAACTTTGCAAACACACACACCGACAGCTATGATCTGCCTCTATACCACTCTGTCGGTAATACGAAATTGGTGACTTAAACTCGTAATTTTCCTGAACACGCGAAGGAAAAATGAGAAGAACGTCACGGTTGAATCGGGTCGTAACTCATACTTTTTTCCGGAAGAAATGAGCAGGCGACGGAAAGACTCGAGCAATGTTCCAATTCGGCTTAGGTATATAAACTCACTGTTTTATGTATATGGTGTTTTATTTATTTGGTCTTTTGTTGCTTATTTGATTTGGCAATGATAGATGGTATCTCTTTTCTGATACATATGGGTGACCCTGAAAAGGACTGTTTGATAAACGTCATCACAAAGAATAATGGAGTTTCCATCATGACCTGCAACTGCCCTAGTTCTTTCCCTTCGCCAAGTCCCACTGCCGTTGGCATCATCATCTTTGGTGATGTTTAATTTGTTGTAGCTGTGCTGATGGCTTGAACTTTTTGGAGGTGTGGGTCTTTTCCACTTAGCCTTCGCCAAAGAGGCTTGATACAATGCTGTCATTTCACACAGTTCAGTCAGGATCAGTTGTAATACACCCACGATTTCACTTCCCCCACTCTGTTCACTGATTACTGTCATTATTTTCATATCTCGTTTCCTCTTCTTCTTGCTGCTGTAGGAAAGTAATTTCTTCCTCCTTCTGACTTGTACAGTTCTTTGAAACTCTAATTATCGTTTCTTCTTGAAATTATTGTACTGTCAATGATTAAAATTCCTATGACAAAAAAATCTAAAAGCCATCTGTAACAGTTACCACTGACTGAGTAGTAGTAGCAGTAGCAACAGTGTGTGTGTATGTGTGTGTGTCTCGGATTTTTAACGTAGCTTTAAAAATGTTTCAGTCATATCGCTAAGACGTCTGCAGTGTTGCACTGAGGAATTATGCCAAAGACATGCAGCATCATGTCCCACCCAGTCACATTATCCTGACACCAGGCCGACCAGTCTTTTCACTAACCTCTTAATGCTGAGCGCCAAGCGAGGCCGCTGTTTGTACCATTTTTACCCCGACCTCCCGCATCCAAGGCAGATGCTCTAAATACTTAGGCCACTGAAACGGTCAACAGTAGTAGAAGCAGCAGTAATAGTGGTACTGAAATGACTGGTGTAAGAATTGCAGGTCCATCCCAACAGAATGTTCAGCTGCTTTACAAATATGGTACTGAACTGTCTAAAACTGTGAAAACACTCTACAATGCACCTTTTTACATCCACCAAGGGCCATGCACATATCAAACTGCAGTTGATTTCCGGGGACAAAACAGGTGATAGACGGCACAAGACACACACCAATTGGTTGAGCCATGAACAAGAAACACTGTTGCCAATGTGCCAAACTCACTATTAATCCATTGACTGGGTTTATCAAGGCCTGTTTTCATTCACGAGTTTTGTCTTCTGTTCTCACTGAATCAAGAAATGGGTTACATTACTTGTTGACAATTAACTCCAGTACATTGTTTCATCATGATTATCCAGTCTATGCTGAGTCAAAGTGTATTATAAAACACCTCACAGATACAGCAGCATTTCTCAAAAGGATTTATGTGGAATATCAAGAGTGTGTCAAATAAGTGTTGGAATGTGGTCCCGATGTGAGAGGTTTTTGAAGGAGAAGAGTAATAGTGTATCAGCTGTTAACTATCTTTGTCTAGCCATCATTATAGTGCAGTTAAACACACATTGTCTTAAACATTATCTATCTTGATGACACATCGTTTGATGGTGGCACTAAAAAAACTTTGCAAAGTTATTGCCCACAACCATATGGAGGTAAACTTAGTGAATTGAATTGAGAGTATTCTTGAACTGGGATACTGGTCATTCCAATTTATTAATCTTCGTGTTTGATTGTATAAAAGGATGTATACCCCAACTCCATTTGTGTATGTGTGATGGTATATATATATATATATATATATATATATATATATATATATATATATATATATATATATATAGTACGTTGAACAGTAAACAGAAATAAGTTTATGATCCTACCTAATTCACCTTACATATGATTGTACGTTTTTGTTTTGCGCATGTGGGTGTTTGTCTGTAAGATTGTATTGGTCAGTACCAGTATGTGTTAAGTCCACCTTCCATCACATACCCTTTCCTCTACATTTTGTTGGCTGGTATAGGTCTTAAATTGTAAAAATGAATGCATGTTTTTAAAAGTTATTGTCTGTAAGAATGTATTTGGTTTTTTTTTCCTATTCCTGAACATTCATTTTCTTTAATATGTCTATCCCTATAGCATCATCCTAAAGTTAATCTCCCATTTTCCCCCATAAATCCATCCTGTTTCATCCCATCGCCCACCAGTGTCATCCTAATCTCATATTTTCCTCCAAAAATCCATCCTGTTCCATCCCACCCACCCACCACCAATGTCATCCTAATGTTAATCTCCCATTTTCCCTCATAAAAATCCATCCAGTTCCATCCCACCCCCACCAGTGTCATCCTAAAGGTAATCTCCCATTTTCCTCCATAAATCCATCCTGTTCCATCCCATTTTTAACCAGTGTCATTCTAATGTTAATCTCCCATTTTCCCCCATAAATCCATCCTGTTCCATCCCACCAGTGACATCCTAATGTTAAAATTCCATTCCCACCATAGTGACATCCAGCTGTTATGTGAAATTTCCATTTCTTGAACCCATACTAACCTCTTACACTACTTTTGTCCTGCCTTTATCAGACAACAGGGTTCAAGTTCAAGACACAAAAGACATTGGATGAAAGTATCTTTAAAATAATACGCCCCACCCCACCCACCCTGAAACATTTCTGCTGGTGCCCTTGAATGAGTGTATTATGCGGTGGATGTGGGTGATACAAATGATTTATGGCATTTAGTTCAGCATAAAATAATGATTGATGTAGTACTGGTCAATACCAATCTTCTGTGCTACATAACACCTGTTGCTGTATTCATTCTGGTGCTGTAATAGTCTTGTGACAGTTCTACTACTGTAACTAGAGACTCAATTGGGCCTGACATAACCATCATGATGATATTTGTATAACAGTCAAATGCAAGAGAAGTTAATCAAGAAATCGGGGTTAGTAGGCTGCCTACAGTCAAAATTTCTTAAATTCTGTTCATTGGTTATGAATAGCCATTTCAAGGTTGCACAATTTATATCCATCCATATTTGACAAGAGATCTGCATCATTTTGTACAAAACTAAAAGGCCTCTATGAATGGATGATTTCTGTCAGTGTCGATTAGACATTTTTAAACAGTTGTGGGCAAAAAAGTCCATTTAAGGTTCTTCTATTTTTAGCAACAGTGGCCATATCAGATAGGTCTGCATCAATGATACAAATTTGAAAAGACTTCATGCAAGGGTACTCTGTCAAAATTGGCAAACTTCTGTTAAGGTTTTTTTTGGGAAGCTGGACTTTTAACTTTTTTTATTTCCTGTTGTAATGGCAGCCATATCTGACAGTGAAAAGGCATGATTTTGTACAACGTTAAGAGGTCTTCATGCCATAATGCTTTTCATGAAATGTAGTCATATTGTGATAAACTTATTTAAATGTTTCTCATATTTGGTAATGGTGACCATTCATGATAGTGGATTGTCATAATGTTCACAACTTTTTAAAGCCTTCAAGCCTTTAAACAGCTTAAATTTGGTCTAATTTGTGCAGTCAATTGAAGGTGGGTCTACTTTTTTAATAATGGCAGCCATATTTGATAGTAGGTTGACATAATTTTGGCAACTTTGAAATACCTTTATGCCTCAGTGCTCCTGTGAAATGTTGTTGTTGTTGTTGTTATTGTGGGGCTTAACGCCATTTTTCAGCACACGATAGGCTATACATGGCAGCCAGTATTAATGGTGGAGGAAGAAACCGGGAAATCCCCGGAAAGAACCACCGACCCACGAGAAGTTACTGGCAAGCTTTCTCACATATCCACATTCGCCAAATCCTAGACTCGAACCCACGCAGAGGTGAGATGGCAGTGATCCGTAACGAAGGGCGCTTTAGACCACTCGGGGACCCTCCTGTGAAATGTAGTCCAAAATTGGTTTCAAACTTGTTTTCCATTTTAATAAACCCGGTGGATATATTTGCTGCCTGGACGCTGCTGGTGAAATCAAGTTAAAATCTGTTCGGTGGTTTTGGTGAAGAAAATGAAAATAGCACAGGTAACTGGAGTAACGTGCCTTGCCAAAGGACATGACACACTAGCTGATCCAACTGTAGGATTTTAACTGCCACTTTCACTTGCAAGTTGAGCATGCTAACCACAGAGACACCACAGGTCCTGCCTCCAAAAGTCACCTCTTACATCATGCAGGATGGCACAATGGGCACATTCTACATTACCTACCCATTGGGGTAGGGAGATTTTTATGAAAATGATTGAGAAAGGATAAGGCATTCTTATCGCAGCTACCAATAGTCCTGCACATCACACATCTTGCATCAATAAAATATCTTCATTGAATTTAAAATGATGTACTTAATCCATTCAAGGCAGACAATCTTGTCTAGATGAAAAGTAAAATGAAAACTATTCCAATATTCTTGAGATTATTTAAGTAAAACACTGAAGCTTCAAGTCAGAAAAATTGCTATCATGTAACTGTAATTAGAATAAATGTTAACTCATGGAACTAACAGGGATTTTTGTAACTTTTATTTCCCCAAGTAGCATGCTAAGTTTCAACAATGTAGATACACTCCAAGTACAATACCTTGAATTTCTTAAATTAAACGGACAAAAAATAAACGTCAAATATAAGCTGATATATATATATATATATATATATATATATATATATATATATAAAAATAAAAAATGCATATCAAGTATACGGGTAATTAAAGATACGAGGAGTGAAACTTGTGTCTTTGTAGATGAACAGACATTCCAAACTATATTAAACAATCTGACATATTGTTTGTTAATGCTAAATTTCAAAGCATGATTGTAAGAATAGGATCTTTTACATTATCATTATATGCACATTAGTAATTTTAGAGACACAACAATGATCTCCTTAATGACTACTGATATATTTGCTCATAGTTGTATTGATAAAAAATCGCTAGATTAGACACATATTGAAGTGGACTAGTGAAAAACCTTCCTCAGTGGAAGCAGGAGTTGTTTCCCTTTCAACCACAAAATTTAATATAAATTGACGCATTATCTACAGAAGCGGTTCCCAACCTTGCCCAAGTACAAGGACCACTTCTTAACTTAAAAACATTTAATGTGGACCACATGCTGATACTAGTTCTTTTTTAAATAACCCTGTGGTGCTATGGGGGCCTGCAGCCCACATGTTGGGAACCACTGATCTCCAGCATGAGATTTTTTTTTCCATAATAACTATACAAAGTACTTGAGCAGACTGGTAATAATGACTTTGAAATAAATTATGCTGCTGCCTCCATCGCATTATCTAAATCACCAAGGAATTTTTTCTTCACAGCTGCATTGTCTGGGTTTAGATTTATAAGCCTGTTACTAGCTTCTGCAAGTTCTGTAATAGACACTCGACCATGTTGCTGGATGAATTTGGTAACTGCTTCATATTCTGCCATAGTAATATAAATAAATTTCCCTCTATCGTCTATAACTCCTGTCAGCCTGCCTTCTTTCTGTAAATCCTGTACTCGGTCAATAGCTTCCTGAAAGGGAAATTAGTACAAAAATTTACATCTATTCTTGTTCACTTTTATCTGTGGCCATGCTGGATCTAAGAGAAGCAAATGGTTGTTGCAGTTGTTAGTGTAGTGATGGCTGTAGTGAAACTTAGAACTCTAACTTTCATAGGCATTCATGAAAATGAATCAGTTCATTAAAGAATGTTACAATCTGTTTCAGTCTGTATGCTAAAAATAGCTATTTTTATGCAAAAAAAGAGACTTGGTCAAAAAGCCTCATTTACCTTTCCCTGTTCTATGATATGTTGTAAGAAGAATATTCAATCAGTTAATCTATCTGTGTGTTGTTATTTTCTGTTAATGACCTAAAAGTTTTTTTTTATAAAATAATTTTATATTGAAATCTTAAATCTACTTTAAACTGATCATCAATTTAGGAGTAAACATGTACCTTGTACATGGAACTTTTAATTATTCAGCAATCTGAATTAGGTAGTTTGCTTTGTTTCATGGAACCAAATAACCTGGTGGGGACCTTACCTGTGTTTTCAATCTGAAATGGCCAGCCAGGTCTTCCAACATAACTACTTTCATTTCCTGGAAAAATAAAAAACCATGATAGTTTTCACCAGTGGTGCAAACACTGTATAACCCTATGTCCAATGCCTTACTAAATCTTACATGGATATCCATGTGCCCATGTCTTGTCTCAGTTTGAGGTAACATGGATATCTCTATGCCCAAAGACTGTTTAAATCTGACATGGGTATCCCTGTGTCAAGGGCCTGTCTAAATCTTACATTGATATCTTTGTGCCCAAGGCCTGTCTAAATCTTACATTGATATCCCTGTGTCCAAGGCCTGTCTAAATCTTACATTGATATTCCTGTGTCAAGGGCCTGTCTAAATCTTACATTGATATCCCTGTGTCAGGGGCCTGTCTAAATCTTACATTGATATCCCTGTGTCCAAGGCCTGTCTAAATCTTACACTGATATCCCTGTGTCCAAGGCCTGTCCAAATCTTACATTGACATCCCTGTGTCCAAGGCCTGTCTAAATCTTATATGACATGGACACCCCCATGCCTGAGGACTGTCTAAACCTTATTTACATAGCCATATATCTCTGGACTATCTAAATCTCACATGGATAGCCCAATACCTGAGGCCTGTCAAAATCTTATACTGATACCGCTATGCCCCAAAGCCTGTCTAAACCTTACATGACTTTGGGCAGCCCTAAGCCTGAGGCCTGTCTAAATCTTACATGACATGGATATTCCAATGCATGAGGCCTGTCTAAATCTTACATGACATGGAAATTTCTATGTCTGAATCCTGTCTAAATCTTATACTGATACCCATATGCCCCAAAGCCTGTCTAAATCTTATATGACATGGATATTCCTGTTTGAGGCCTGTCTAAATCTTACATGACTTGGACAGCCCTCTGCCTAAGGCCTGTCTAAATTCTACATGGATCTCTAAGTGTAAGGACTGTATAAATCTTATATGGATATCCCTAAAATATGCAATACTGCTCCTGATGAGCTTCCTTTCTTATACAGGTGTGAAAGTAAGAGAGAGGCCTATCATCAAGTTCATAAATGTAGCTTGAACATGCTTGAGAAAAAACACCCATGAACACAAAATTTAACCCTAGTCAGTGAACCATACAGGCGCGACAAGGGGGGGGGGCAACCAGGGATAAATCCCCAGGGCCCGGGCCCGTAAGGGGGCAAGGGCCAAACAACACTTTTTAATTTTATAAAAAGAAAAAATGTGTTAGAACCAGAACTAGGAGAGTCCCTGGTGTTTCTTACCCCAGAGCCCGTGATCACTCTCTATGGCCCTGGAACCAAGGAATATCAGCCTTAATTACCTGACATGAAGTAGTGCCTATCAAGATGCATACCTTCACCAAGATTCATGATTCTAGATAGGACAGTATGTACACTGCATGCAGAAAACCTTCATGAGCTAAATGCAAAACCTTAATCTAAACAGTAAATGTGAATTTTATTGTATGGATGTGGTACTAAGAGAGATGTATACAATCGTCTAGTTTCATGATTCAAGCATGAACAATAAAAACAAAAAAAATTACTTCTGAATTGTGAGATATGGGTCACTGCAATCTACTTTTAGTATAAAGTTTAATACTCATCATGATGCATCCCCTCACCAGGTTTCTTGATTCCAGGTATACCAGTATACTGGAGGCAAAAAACCTATCAGGTCAAGAGTATTATGCAAAAACTGAACACAATCCAGTAAAATATGAAATATACGTCACAGCAACAACTGCCTGTTCCACAGTTTGAGAACACTGGCAAGGAATGTACTCCGGTCAATATTCACCCTTAAGCATTTATGTGAGAGTCAAGTAATATGTACATCTATTATTTTTGTACCCTTTTTTCATGACTGTCAACTGTAGTAATTCTTTATAGCTACATTTTGTATACAGGTATAGGTTCTGTTTTAAGACATTAAGAGTGTAGATTGGCTACGATATATACATAGTTGTTTATGCAAGTGTTTACAGCCATTAATAATAATATTAATAATAAAACCCATTTACAAGTTTGCGTTTGTTTCCCATTGGACAGGTCAGTCAGGTGTGTATGTGTGTTTGATTTGGATTTTAATGTAGCTTTAACAATTTTTCAGTCATATCACTACAATGTCCGCAGTTTGGCAGTTTATAGTGATGTCTAGCACTGGGGCATCATGCCACAGACATGTAGCATGATGTCCCATCCAGTCGCATTATCCTGACACCAGGCCGACCAGTCCTAACACTAACCTCTTAATGCTGAACGCCTAGTACCATATTTTAAAGTCTTTGGTATGACTCTGTCGGGGTTCGAACCCGCGACCTCCCGCATCAGAGGCAGATGCTCTAACCACTAGGTCACCGGAGCAGTTGGTCAGGTGGGTTCTTAGAAGAATTAACTTATTTCCCATTGGATGAGTTAGGTCATGTGGTTTCTTTTACAATGTGGGTTATTTGCAAAATGTCACGTAGCTAGTAGCAAAATGCATTTTCACCCCTGATGCTTGTATATAAGCATGTGCAGCTTGACAATTTAATCAGTCTTATTTCTTATTTTGTTGTTGAAACATCAGTCTTGAGGTTTATTTAATACTGTGTTTAGATATTTTTGAGAGGAAACATTTGCTTAGAATATTCATCGGAACTACAAAGCATTCATTGGACTGAAATATTATTCTGGGACTAATGTGAATTGTTCAAAGGAGTTCTGGGCGATGCCATTTTCACACATCAGGAATGTTGGCAGATCTGTACTTTTGAGGATTGGAAACTCATTCAGAACATTCAAATCTTTTGGACTTGAAATTTTTTAGGATTTATTTTAGGATTTAATTTATAGTACTGTAAGTTCCTCTGACATTTTTATTTTTTTTTAACTTTGAAAATTAAATTATTTTTGCTTCTTTTTGTTACTTAGTTTATGACCATAGAATCATAACAGATGTACATGATTCTTATATATGAGCAGCCACATCTCCACAATTTGTTAATAAAACTGAGTTAAATGCAAAGGTTAACAAAACAACTTGTCTGTGATATACAGGTCAGAGTGACCTACTTTTCATGCTTGTCTATAGCTCTCCCTCATGATGTAAGTATGTACCAAGCTATGTGACACCTGAGAAAATGAGCTAACTATTAATGTTACCAATGAATACTAAAATATAGGCCACAGTAACCTAACTCTCAATACTCCATTATGATGCATCTAAATACCAGCTAATGTAACACTACAAGTAATAAA
This sequence comes from Megalonaias nervosa, assembly GCA_016617855.1. NCBI lineage: Eukaryota > Metazoa > Mollusca > Bivalvia > Unionida > Unionidae > Megalonaias > Megalonaias nervosa. The sequence continues at coordinate 14,533 of JAECUM010052959.1, forward strand.
GTATTAGAAAATTACCTAAATGCAAACTCAAACCTGAGTGTTGATGCCATGTGGATAGACAGACATCACCAATCCATAAACCAGAGCCCCTTTACGATCAGACTGAAAAAGGTATTGGGGTCAGAAGGCACTTATCTTTAATTATATAAGCTTGGCGGCAGCAGGTAATCATGACTGTTTAAGCATTTAATGCTAGCCAGACTAGTCCAATTAAAAACTGAAGCATTGATGGGAAGCCTCTGAAAAAGTGCCTTCGTTCTCACATCCACCCTTTATTTTGGTCTGAGAAGCCCTAAGTACACCATCATGAGATGAACTAACCTGATGAAATTATACATTTCTACTTTGGTTCCATGCTGACAAATCACTCAAAAATAACAATCAGAAAACATAATGTGTATTGGGGATATTAAGTTTTACAAAAAATGTATACTCTATTGCATAAAGATTTTAATGAGGAAAATAATTCACAATGGATTCATACTTACTTTTATATAGTCAATGAACTCCTGAAGCAAAGACTGTGACTGAAAAAGAAAGAAAAGAATATCATTATGATTACAAATTATGTCTTAAGAAAAACATAAAAAAAAAACATAATTACCAACTCAAATATAACCATAACTAGAGGCATAATGATTCAATGATACCTATTTGCATCACAGTATTTTCTTCTATGACATGCTACATCATTTGCTGAACTACTGCTGGCATATATCCCATATCTTATTACATACCCATACTGCTGGTATATATCCCATATTTTATTACATACCCATACTGCTGGTATATATCCCATATCTTATTACATACCCATACTGCTGGTATATATCCCATATCTTATTACATACCCATACTGCTGGTATATATCCCATATCTTATTACATACCCATTTAATCTTAAATGGCTTATCTGGTGTTTGATACAGATGTTCAGTATGTGACTCCATATCACACTGGTGTTTGATACAGATGTTCAGTCTGTGATTCCATATCACACTGGTGTTTGATACAGATGTTCAGTCTGTGATTCCATATCACACTGGTGTTTGATACAGATGTTCAGTCTGTGATTCCATATCACACTGGTGTTTGATACAGATGTTCAGTCTGTGATTCCATATCACACTGGTGTTTGATACAGATGTTCAGTCTGTGATTCCATATCACACTGGTGTTTGATACAGATGTTCAGTCTGTGATTCCATATCACACTGGTGTTTGATACAAATGTTCAGTCTGTGATTCCATATCACACATCTAAAATTGCCACATTCTAGTCCACATATTAGAATGAGACAGAACCTTTGTTTTCTTAAAATATATGCTTAAATTAACACCTTTAAGTTCAATGCATCAGTAAACTCTTGTATTAAATGAAAACATCAAAATAAAGAGTTTGGAAATACTGTAAATTAATGAGCTTTCTGAATAAAATTAAGTGTATTTAATTACTGTTAGCCTGTGAAATTTGCCCTGAAATTTGCCTCGATGTAGAGTATGTGTATTCAGTAAGCAGGGTGTAAGAAAATGGCCACTTACCGATCCAAAACCTATGTTCCATTTGAGAAGGAAAAAATCCACTTGCCTATGACTGCAGTTAAAATCCAATCATATATTCCATGCAACATTGTTAAAAATTCAAAACTAAACAGTAAATTACCATATCTGCAATGCAGACAGGCTGATAATGTAACTGCACAGTATATATCTAGGCCTTGCCCCAGTTACGTACATAAGGGTTTTTCAGATGGTTATACAATATCTTTCATAAAATGTCAAATGCCTAATTAATTTTTTTTTAAAAATATACATTAAAAAAATGGAAAAGAATGTGTGAATAAAAAGGAGATATGTAATAAATAAAAAACCATATAAGTGTTTTGTTTCAAGTCTGGGAAAGAACTTATATTCCTACGCCATATCAAACTTGTTCTTTATGCACACTTTGAACAAAACACATATGTAGTTTTGTCTATGCATCGCAAGTCTGACAAAATACATTGACATAGTAGCACCAGCTGATGTAACATGACATAAAAGAATAAAAAAGGAAAAAGCCAAAAAAATGTACAAGAAATCAGATAGATTTTGTCGTCTTTCATTTCATCTATGCCATCTCAAGATCTGCTAAACATCAGTTGCTAGACAGGTTCATCTACTCAGAGAAGCTGCAAGTTACAATGACAAAATCACAACAACTTTTGGCTGAATATAAATATGTAAAATGATAAATGAATCATATTTTAAACATGTCTATTGGCTTGTTTTGCTTGTGTATTTCATTACAAATTCTGGCATAACTTATTTTGTTGATGTTTATGTCAATAGAAAGAGCACCTTCCAATCTCACATTGCTCTGATAAGTCCTAAATGGCAGAAGAACACATGATCATGGTCCCTCCACCCCCAGCTATGTTTAAATCCCCTATCTATGAACAAAGGCTTCATAATAATGGAGCGGAAAACATTCAGATAGCAGGATTCCAGGAATAAATAGACAGGGAAATCAAGCTCCAACAGCTAGTGTCTGTAAATAATAATCAGGCCTACATCATAATATGAACTGTATCATCAACCTTGTATCACAACATGTACTGTATCACCTGCTAACTGTACAATACATGTTGTGGCATGTATTGTATCACAACCCCAGTATCATGTTATTATGTTATATGTATTGTGTTGTAACCAAGCAGGTGATCTTAGTCAAATGGACTGTGGTGTGCTCAGTGGTTAGTGTCCTGGATCTGTGACTGAATGAACGTGGGTTCAAATCCTTCCACTGGATAAGCCTGGGTTGACTACCATGGTGTATCCTTGGGCAAGGCACTTTATTCCAATTGCCTTGACACTAAATAACAACCTAATTGTTCTGCTGGGCCATTAGACACAATGCCAAAAAAAACCTTTGCCAAATAATTGAAAATAAACAATTTAGATCAGTTAATAATATTCTGCATATACTTATGATTTTCGAAACACAAACTTTAAGCCTGTAATTAAATACAAGTGCATTTCTTAAAGTAAGCAGAGAATGGTCAGAAAATGAAATAATGAAGCTGCAAATAAATTCATGAACAGTTTTCTAACTCCAAATTCATTGGATGTCTCATCCTTGAAAAAATAGGTTGTAAGGCTTTTCCATAATTTTCCTACACCTGATCTTTAATCATGCTATAATCTTTACATTAAGACTGAGAACTTGCAAGATAGATACAAAATTCTGGATTCTGCCAAATTCTACTAGCAGAAACTTCAGGCTTTTATATAGCCTTTCAGATTTAAACATTCAGAGTTTGGTCACACTATCTATCATGGCAGAAAATCAATGATATACAATATTTAACAATGGCTAAAACACTAATCATATTCTTCCCCCATTTCAAAACATTGCTAGGATCTTTCTAATCTCTCTTATTTTTAATGGCTATTAATTTCCATTTTTTTTCTCCAAGAGATGATGTAAGCAAGACCTTTGTACTGCAGTTTAAGACTTATCTTAAATCTTGACACTTACATCTACATCTCCCTCTGCTTGGTTTTGTCCTTCCTCCTCAACAACAAAACTTTCCTTAAGCTTCAAATATTCTTCATATTCTCTTTTCTCCTCCTCTTCTCTCTGTTTTTTCTCCTCTTCTGCCTGTACAATTAAAATTCAGATGTTTAGTCTTAGCAGAGACCAATGTTACTTGTACCACCAAAGCTCTAATCTTAACAGTGACCAATGTTACTTGTACCCCTATAGCTCTAATATTAACTGTGACAAATGTTACCTGTACCCCTGTTACTCTAATCTTAATAGTAACAAATGTTAACTGTACTCACTTTTGTTATTATCTTAACATTGATAAATGTTAACTGTACTCACTTTTCCTCTGACCTTAACAGAGACAAATGTTACCTGTACCTCTGTTACTCTAATCTTAGTAGTAACAAATGTTAACTGTACCCACTTTTGTTATGATCTTAACACTGATAAATGTTATAATTACTCATTTTTGCTCCAATCTTTACAAATGTTACCTGTACTCATGTTTGCTCTGATCTTGATAGTAACAAATGTTACCTGTACTCATGTTTGTTCCGATCTTAATAGTAACAAATGTTACCTGTACCCCTGCTGCTCCAATCTTAACAGTGACACAAGTAACATGTACACCTGTTGCTCTGATTTTAACAGTGATAAATGTTACCTGTAACCCTACTGCTCTGATCTTACCCTTGTTGCTATGATCTATACAGTGACAAATGTTACCTGTACTCCCTGTTGCTCTAATCTTCAAGCTCATCTGCTGATATTTACTGGGAACCCACTTCAAAACACATCTACATATCTATAGTATCAATGTTTACTAATTCTTCATACTTATTGCAGCAAAAAAGGAACTTTCCAAGTTAGCATAATCAAACAAATATTTTCTGAATTACTTTATATACATGCTATATGTTGGGTCTAACTGCCAACAACAAAGACACGGATCTGCTCTCATATCAATGAGGTCTGTTGTTCTACTGATTACGCCTAGCAAACTGCATAGACCCAGATCTACAGGTTCATTATGTGATGGCAGATCTGAGCATAGTTGTTATTCAATCAAGATGAAGTGCTTCTGTTTGCTTAGAAAGTAGTCTCTCTAATGATTATTTGATGGGGGCTTATCAGAAAAGTGTTTTATGTGAAATTTTTAACAAAACATTTAATGCAACACCAAAACGGAAAATAATAAAAGGGTCTATCACCAGCAGAGCTAAAAACAATTCAACTGCCAATAAAAAATTTTGTTAATGAATAAATTACCAAAACAATGACAGTAAATTAGAAGTTTATTTATGCTATAAAAGTTTCTGGACTAAAGTAAAGGTAATAAACACAGGTCAAATAACAGGTTTTAAGAAATAGTAGACAATAGCATTTTCCAAGTTTAGCATTTCTCCACTTGCAAAGAAATATAAGTACGAAAAAAGTGAAAAATTCTACCCCTGGTATTGACAAAAATACTCACTCTAACTGCTTCCGCTGCCTTTAACTTTGCTTCCTCCTTCTTTCTCCTCTCCTCCCTCTCCTTTTCTCTTTGTTTCTGCTCCTCCCTTTCTTGCATTTCTATCTGTAAACAAAATAATAGTTTAATCTTAGCTTTCTTAATGTATGTTGCATGTAAATCTACAGTGCAAATCATTTATAAAAACAATTTTGCATAATTCTGAATATAGCAAAAGTATTGCTTTAATCTGCCAAGTAATTAGTCTCCAGACACATGATTGCAACATATACCAATGGCTTCCCAAATATGAAAGAAACATTTTACCTTGTACAAGTATTTTATGATGAAACTGTACAAATCATAGAATTTTCTACTTGCTCAGAACAGTATAAGTTACCAAAATACCCTAAAATCAATACCGTTCTTAGAGTGTTCCTTCCTCTAGTACCTAATGAAGTCATAATACAAACAGCCTTAGTGCATTCATTTCTAACAAAAACAATTAAAAAGATAACTCATAAAGTGTTCTTAATATGTGAATGGCATGTATAATACAAACAGACCAGGCACATCCAAGAGGTAAATATCAGTATGTGACTTATACCAGTGGGGTTACAAAGCTGCCAGCAACTGACTTGCCAAAATGAAGGCCCTTGAATTACCTGGGTCACAAATCTTATCTGAGAGATACATGTTATTTTCAACAATCTTTGCAGACTGTGGTAAAATCCTGAAGTACACATGCTCATCATCTTCATCAATGTCCAATGAGGCCTTGACCTTGCATGTGATATTGCCTGCCAGGAGGGGGGCATTCCAACAGAGTAAAAATTCTTTAGATCTCTTTTGATTACTGCCTTAAAAATGAACTCGACCCTTTCCAATCTCAGATCAGAATGTTCAGGTAAGCCTGTGTCATCCCCCTCATCAACAAGGGAGTTGTCGTTCTCCTGTACACTCTGTATCCAGGAATATAACACTGCATTATGGTAGTGATGATGCTGAGTTGTCACCATGCATACTACTGCAACTAACTGCCAGATATGTTAGTAGAGTGGTGTTATGCCCAGCATGGATCATGGTCTGACTGGGGGATGTTGGTCTGGGGTGGGTGGGTTGAGGTGCGCCAAAGATCTGGACAGGCAACACCAAATGTGAAAATGTGATGTGCCATGTGTTAGAGTCACGAATATGATCAGTCAGCTGGACCGATGAATAGCAGGTGTGGTCTACTTGGGGACAGCCTGCTAATGCAGTTGGAACTTTCAAGTGGCATGCCACATGCCTGGTTTCAATAGCACTAAGTCAATGCATGGGTAGACATAGTAAAATAAGTCCACTGGGATGCTGAACTTGGTTAAATATTGTTCCTGTTTCCTCCAAATCCTTTGTCAACAACTTTGAAGACAGACCTTGCTGTATTATGCATATCATCCACGATTCCACATAATTTGTGTGGGATTGCTTGCTGTAGCCTTGAGGGGATCAGATGTAATTGTCAATGTAAATGCATACCTGTCAATTTCTTGCGATAAAAGAAAAGGTCAATGTAAATGCATACCTGTCAATTTCTTGAGATAAAAGAAAAGGTCAATGTAAATGCATACCTGTCAATTTCTTGAGATAAAAGCAAAGGAATCATATAAGCAACTCACAAAATAGGTCATCAGTTTTATTCACAGTGTGATTTATTATTAACATTCTTTCACTAAAAGAGACTGAATTTATTTAGTACATCACCTTTTACAATGTTATATCTGATTAGCAATGTCATTTCCCATAGTGTGGAAGATGATAGTTATTTTGACCTGATCAATAGGAAACACAAATATTTTTTTGTGCCTATACTGCATCTTCAATTACATAACTGAGTACAGTTCTTGTATCAACTGATCTTTTATTGCACATGATTTCAAAGTCTGTCATTTCCATCTTGTAGTCAGTGTCATGGTCAGTCTCATCTTCTCATGCAGACATGATAATACAAATATTTACTATAATGCAAGATTTGACAAATATGAAATAAATATTGAATTTTTTAAATTATCATTAATATTTTATTTGTAATAGTTATATGTATACAAGATTCGCCAACTTTCAAGTCCTGCCCTAACCATATTGAGTCTGTGAGCCCCGAATGTGGCAGGACTGCCTACTCTAAAACAATTGGCTTGCTAATGGCTGTTCTGATGCCTACCACCGATCCGAAGGTGACTATGTCATAACTGTTAATGATATAACTCATGAGATTCTTTAACAGCTGAGTCTGGAAACAAAAGGCACTTATCTCTAACAATTAGCCACATGGAAATCTATCATCCACAAACAGTGTTTATAATTTATTGCTTTGTGATTATTATATGAGACAACCACATACTGACTGGACAATAAATAAATGGATAAAAATAAATGTTCTCCTATTTTTCTTAAAAGTCAGCTTTTCAAAAATTATTTAGATGTATGTCACTGATTTCATAGTGCAAATTGGATGATGACATGGAAGACATGTTGAGTAGACACAACACTCCCCAGTAAAATGAAGCAATTCATCAATAATTGGAATATTTCAGTGAGAGATTCAGTTTTACCTTATTTTCTTATTGCATAGATACTTAAAGATGCATGATTAATTCATCTTTAAGTGGAGACATAAATAAATAAAAAATGTTATAGTATATTAAAACAAGATTAAAATGAAGTTAACAGTTCTGTTCATTGTTGTTTAATTTACAGTGCAAGGTCCTTTTACCTAAACATCTCTCTGACACAACCCTTATCTACCTATCTACTGGTATACACGTACATGTCCAACTTTGCTCTTCTAACAAGATCTGCATCCCAACCATTCCTTTTTTCCTCACCTGTATATACTATGTAGTATATATACTATGTAGATATATGTTTTCTGATAACTTCAAAAATCGACATAAGGTGCAAAACAATGATAAAATGCTAATCAAAGGTTCTATATTTGCAAAATAAACACAATGCATGCTCTTTTAAAGATCCTATATTGTATTTTACTGTGTTTATTCTCTTTAGCTGTGATAGTTTGTTAACATATTTTTGAGCAAAATCAAATCCCCCACAGGCAAGTTCAATTTTTTGTAAAGCCCTGCATAAAGACAGTTTTTATATGACTCCTGATCCACATTATATCCTTTAGCAGCTTGCCATACTGTGATATCTTTTCACAACAGCGTGAATGACAATGAACAGAAATTCTGATTGTGGGCAACAAGACTATTTTTCACAGACATCACAATCATGTACACAAATACCCATAATGCAATGCACATGCACCTTGCACTACCATTTTGCTTCCCTAACAAACCATCGTCAAGATCAGTCATGACCTATATTCAAAAAATTTTTTTTCAAAATTTAATTGGTGATGTTTACTTCATCAAAATTATACTATACTTGAAAATAAGCACCCCTAAAGCACAAAATACAGAAGAAAACTGGAGTTCCCTGGCTCACATCGAAAAACAGAATAGTGAAATTGAAACGCAATCATGCATCTTACTATGAAATAGAAATGCAGTTATTTCTGACAAGCAGACAACATTGTGATTTGTTTTTAAAATTGTTTTGTATGATGTCCCAAAGATTGTCATCTTGAAAGAGTAGTTCCAGACAGTGATCTTTGGGATACAATATCAGTTAAGGAATGAAAATTTCATAGCAGAACTTTTATGTACAAATACTTTTCACGAAAGCAAGCGCATGGGCCAAAAACAACTGACAAACCAGTTCTAATTAGTACAGTCATATATTGTTTCATCTTCAGCATATTAAAATGAAGAATGTGCCGAGTATTCTCAAAATGCTTTTCGAAATATGAAATTAAATTTAACGAGTGGCTTTTCAACTTCAACGATAACCATATGATTGATTTCAGCCCATGAAAACTGAAAACCAATAACATGTTTCTACTTGTTTGTGTATCCATTTGCTTATGCACCTGTTGATTCGTGGATCTAATTGTTTATGAAAGAATAACAAAGATTGTTGAAATGTCATTGTTTCATTTGAAGAAAAAAGGGTAAGTCACAAATTCAGTCTCGTGCAGTTGACATGCACAAAAGAATGTGACATATTAAAACATCCTTACAAAATAAGACATGCCTTCATAATTATGAATGTTGTTATGAGTTGGTTTGAGTGGCTAGGGAAGCAAAATGGCAAAATATGGAGGTGCACACGTTTTATGACATCATGTGAAAACGGATTCAGAATTTTGACATTATGAGTACCGTGTGAGTGGGTATTCAAATTTCAGGCAATTAAGCAGGTTTAAAGTTGCTCCCTTGAAAATTACTTGAACATGACATAGTTAACATTTTTATTTGTGTGTTTCTTGTATAAAATGGTGCTAAATAGAACCAAGGTGTTCCACGGTCAGTATCACTAACTGATCAGTCTGGTTGTAGGTGTTGGTTCTTACAATGACTATAACAACTATCTGAATACTACTTTTCTATCAAAATATCTGAGTAAATGTATTGATCTGAATGTTCAGTTATTATGTTAAATCTCTAGCACAATGTATACATGTACCTCTCTGAGTCGCTTCCTCTCTGCTTTTTCTTCCAATTTTCTTCTCTTCTTGGCCCCAATTTTTCCTTCTATATCATCTAATCCTGAGATATCATCCTCTTTTTCTGAGTCCAACTCTTCATCTAAATGAAAATGATTATTTAATTGGAATAAATTACTAAGGGAATTATGTCTTACCTACAGCATTTACAATACAGGTAATGATTTACCCTCTCAAATGGATGTTTATTTTCCTCTCAATTAATGCCCTAATTAGGAAAACTTACCACTGAAAATCTATCAACTTACATTAAATGAATATATAGAATATTATGTATTTTGAATTTTGAAGAAGGTTTGAAAATGATACATATAAACATGTTTGTACATTTACTGAAACTCACTTGGGTGAGAAGACTTGTCACCTCTAAACCTAAAAGGAAAGAGATTTTAACAACTTTCATGCCAAATATAGATATATTTTTCATTTTCAGCATATAGATTTTGTGAGAAAGGTGAGAAATACTTTGAATGCTTTCTAGACTGATGCATTTGCAGCATATATTGAATTACATTAATAAATAAATAACTTGGAGGATTTTCTTAAAACTCCAACATGGATGAATCCTAACATTAAAGTTGGAAATTCTAGTTTTATGTACATGCACTGGGTGAAAAAGGGAATTTTATATGTAAATGATTTAGTAAACAAAAATTGTTCATGGATTAATGTGATGAATTTTGTAATAAGTTTGAAATAAATGTCAACATCCTAGAGTTTCAAGGCATGTGCAGAGCCATTCATTTTTTTTTTAATGAACTTCATATAAACATTAATTCAAATATATATGGACCTTTTTACACAAAGATTTAATTTTGCTCATTAAGGAAAAAGGGTTGTAAAAATAGGTATCAAAAACTAAACTTAAAACTTCTAGGCCAACATCAGAATTGAAATGATTCAAAAATATGAGTGAGTTTATAGATGAGAGTGACTGGAAGGAATACTTTTTCTTGCCTTTTAAAATATCTAGGTGTCCTAAACAGAGATGGTTTCAAACAAAAATATTGCAAAGAATTTTATCAACAAATGCATTTTTGAACAAAATTGTAAAAGTCCCACCAAACATGTGCTCGTGAGATTTTATCTCAACTTTTTTGGAACTGTTCCAAAACTGAGTCATTACTTACTAGTTTTTATTGGGTGGATAAAGAGTAAGTGTAATCATCTGAATAAATTTCAAGTTTCAAAAAGAGAATTTATTCTTGGTATAATAGACCAAAACAAAAGAGATACAGTTATCAATATCCTTTTGTTGCAACTGAAATCGTATATCTATAAATGTAGACTAACAATGAAACACCAAACACCATTTAAAAAAAGAAATGAAGTTCTATTACATGTTGGAAAAATATTATGCATATATCAACTGTACATGGAAAAAGTTTGATAACAAATGGCAACTATATAAACATCTCTCGGAATGATTCATACCATATTTCAAATCACAACTACAATTATAATTAAGTTCCGATATGTTGATATATGAAACTAATGATTAAGGTATGACCTCATTTATTTTGCTACTGTGTATATTAGAAAGGAAAATGCAAAATATATATATATATATATATATATATATATATATATATATATATATATATATATATATATATATATATATATATATATATATATATAGATAGATAGATAGATATATCTATAAAACAGATTAATTTCAAAGGTGTTAATGCAGTAAATTTATGTATTTGTTTTATAAGAAGATTGATAATAAGAGAAAATGATCATTTAAAATGATAACAGAATGTGAATATTGTCAAATGAGTTAAGAAAATACTATTATAAGTGAATGTTGAATCTAGTAGTAATATGCATGGAGTTTATATATGTATGTGTATGTTTGTTCATATGTATGTATATATATATATATATATATATATATATATATATATATATATATATATATATATATACATATGTATCTATAACTGAATATGTGTATATATGTGTACATGTAGAAAATGGTTATCCCTCTCTCTCTTTCTCTCAATACTAAATTCTGTAATGAATTCAGAATCAGAATATAATACCATGTACTAGTATTAACCACTATCCCCTGCAAAGCAATGTTCACTTATAATGATCTGTGAGATAGTCAGTGGGATGGATAGCTGACTCACTGCAACTTATGCATGGGGAATAATAATAATGATAATAATAAACAATATGGAATAGTTTCATTTTTCCTTCCTTTTAAAAAGAAAATTACTGTTGTCTATTCTCTCATTAATTAACTTTGTTGTGTTCCGTGAGCAATATATGACCTGAAATATGCAACTGTTCTGACAGGGGAACACAGTAAATCTGCATTGGTAATAAAATTTAAAATCAGATTGCATTACTTCTGAATTTTCAAGGTGCTCTGGTTCAAATTTTGTAATCAAGTTCAGAAGTTTCTGAAGTTTGATATTCAATGCCAATTAATTTTTTAGCTCAAACTTAATACAGGACTAGAAAGCTATGGCACAATGCATCACAGAACACTGAACCCAATATTTCCTGATGCTCTGGCAATAAGCTACTATTTTTTTTATAGACAATGATACATTCTTATTTACAATTCTAGCCCCAAATTCACTAATATCTCAAATTTTCTTCCTCAAATTGCAATTTTGTAACTATCTTTCTTTTTTCTTGATTAGAAACAATTAATTTTGCCTTAAATGATGAGCATGCTAAAAAGATGAAAATGTTACATTGTAATATTTTGGATCCTGAAAAAAGGCTTGTTTGAACTCATGAATTTTATCAGGGTAGAGAAATACTCCAACTTTCTTGTTAAGCATGAAAACTACCAGGCATACAATTTTATAACTATAGACGTGTTTTTCATCCTTTTAGCAATGCCTACCTCTGAGAAAAAATCCCAACATTTTCAAAAGTAGTATAAAACAAGTATAAAATGTAGTATAAAACAAGTATAAAAAGTAGTATAAAACAAGTTTATAAAGTAATATAAAACAAGTATAAAAATATAGTATAAAACAAGTATAAAATATAGTATAAAACAAGTATAAAATGTAGCATAAACAAGATAATATAAATTTTTTGAAACCAGGGCAAATTTAATAACAAACATTTATGAGTCAAATACTCAGTAACCCACAAGTCTCTCTTGGTTCCAACACAAAGCCCTTTTATCCTTTGAATCATTTTATCACATTTCCAAAAGTATAATCCTATGTTTTTATCAACAAACATGATTAAAAAATATTCCAAAATATTATTTACAAATCAATATATAGTCAGGCATTCAACATCAAAGTTCTACAGGTTAAAAATGCTGTATTTAAGTCTTTGATTTATGATGACACTATTGTTTTAAAATAAGTAATAGAAGAGTGAGAAGCAACAAGCTTTGTAAAGTTGAACAAATAATACATTTTGCAAGAATATAAAGGACAAATCTAAAAAAAGGGAACTTACTGTTTTGCAAATTAAATCACAAATAATCCCAGAATTTCAGGCATATGTTCTAATAATTTCAGCTCTAAATAAATTTTAGTGGAAATCCAAATTAAATCCAACTCTGAATGTGTTGATGAGCCTGTGATGGTCCATGTAGTGGTGATGTACCAACAGTCTTTTTCTAGATTACAATAATACAATCCAAGAATATATCCTTATTTGAAATTTCACTATAAATTCAAATCTCTATACCTAAGAATGTAATATTTGATGAGCACTTTGTAATTCCAGTGAATAAATAATCTGAATAAATAAATTCCAGTTCAAATGAATTACTGGAAAAAACAATAATATAACTGATTTTGCTGAGATCTTACAGCATGAATAAATAATTTCTAGAAAAACAAGATTATAGAGTATACTATTTCACCTCAGGTCACAATTAGCATTTTTCTAAAACAAACTATTACCTAATAGAACATCTTTCTATCAGGTTCCATATGTTTACAAAACAAAATAATTATAATAAAGAATATTGTAAACACAATGTCCTTGACTCAGGCAAAGATAATAATCCTAACAGTTATCCCATATGCATAGAGGATATTTTAGCTATGTATTAGTTAACAGTTAATGACAGAATTTAAAAAAATAAATAAATGATTCAGATGAAGTAGAAAATAAACTTGATATTGGACAAAGTCGAGTCCAACATACAATGTTACATTATCAATAGCATATAATGAAATAAAAACAAATTAAAAAACCAAAACAACTATTAAACAATGCAAATTAAATATACATAACAGATTATCTGAAAGGGACTGAGGCAGTTATATGAGTAATAACCAAAAACACGAATGATGTTGGACTAATCAAGGATATACGGTACATTGCAAGATAATGACCCTCAATGTATAAAAAGTAACCTGAATCATCCTGGGCAACCTGCATTCTGTTTCTGTGAACTTGTCTTCGACGCAAACCAGGTGGAGCATTTTCTTCTCGTGGACGGGCTGCCATTTGTTGCCTTCGATTTCTCTCACCATCCTCTGAAATAAAGAAAATGTACAATGTTACATGTACATCTTAAACAAATTGCTGTGATTAATATGCAATGTATTACACATAAATCTTGAGCAGATAAATTACTGTGTTTAATATGCAATGTATTACACATAAATCTTGAGCAGATAAATTACTGTGATTAATATGCAATGTATTACACATAAATCTTAAGCAGATAAATTACTGTGTTTAATATGCAATGTATTACACATAAATCTTAAGCAGATAAATTACTGTGTTTAATATGCAATGTATTACACATAAATCTTAAGCAGATAAATTACTGTGTTTAATATGCAATGTATTACACATAAATCTTAAGCAGATAAATTACTGTGTTTAATATGCAATGTATTACACATAAATCTTAAGCAGATAAATTACTGTGTTTAATATGCAATGTATTACACATAAATCTTAAGCAGATAAATTACTGTGTTTAATATGCAATGTATTACACATAAATCTTAAGCAGATAAATTACTGTGTTTAATATGCAATGTATTACACATAAATCTTAAGCAGATAAATTACTGTGTTTAATATGCAATGTATTACACATAAATCTTAAGCAGATAAATTACTGTGTTTAATATGCAATGTATTACACATAAATCTTAAGCAGATAAATTACTGTGTTTAATATGCAATGTATTACACATAAATCTTAAGCAGATAAATTACTGTGTTTAATATGCAATGTATTACACATAAATCTTAAGCATATAAATTACTGTGTTTAATATGCAATGTATTACACATAAATCTTAAGCATATAAATTACTGTGTGCAATCTGATGAAAAAAAATGCTAAGAGCAAGTTTTTACCATATACACTCACTTAAAACCAAGTTCAACTGCAAAGAACATAGACCCTGGTCTGCCATTGCATGATGCAGTTGGAAGGACACTGAAATAGCATTTATCATTTGCAAAAGTAAACTAGACAGGAATCTATGTACTTCCCCATTCTGACACCACCCCAAATTTAAAGCCTTTTGGGTATGTTCCCAAGGGTAAGAACTACACCAGGTGGCAAATGTCCATTAGATATTGTACATGCATTTGTCTTTTCATGTCCAATAAGTATGTACATGATTATATTGTTCGCATCTCAATACTTTTCAAACTATGATCCAGGAAATTAGTCCCTTAGGGGATTAAGGAAGTGCCAAGGGACCAATAAAGTTGAATGTTCAAATCTATCTTCTGATGCCCAGTAAATGTATGGTTTTAAGGTGGGGATCTCACTAGTTTCCAAGATGTGATTCAGGAGCTAAGTCCATTGGGGGTAAGGATGGCACCTAAGGTCAATGCTAGTTGCATGTATAAATTTTCTGTTTACGCCCAGAAGGTGTACATACAGTTAGAGGATGAGGATCTCAATAGTTTCAGACTTATGACCCAGGGGCTAAGTCCCTGGTGGTTGGGATATGAACTGCATATGTAAATTTGTTTCTTTCAGGTGTACAAAGTGTGCATTGGATTACAGGGGATCAAAATATTTCTATGTAACGGCCAGCAGTTAAGTCTCTGGGGGTATGGAAAATACACAGGGCATGACTCAGTTTTACATGTGTTAACACTTGTGTCATTGATCACACAGGACAATTCTCAGACATGCAAGTCAAGCAACTCTGAAGTGATTTGAAATTTATGTAAAGTCACCCATCCCCCAAATCTGAGCAAGCTCAAAAATCCAAAAGTGTTTTGCACAATCTACTCTACATGCATAAGACAGCAGTATCACAGACCCAAGTTTCAAAGACATTACAAACATACACACATATGACCCTACATGTAGACAAATGGGCAGACTGTATCACAATATCCCCAAGCTTTCATGAAAGCACTGGTATATAAAAGTAGACACCTGGATAGGTTAAAATCAACAGCCAGTGAAAATTTGAAAGACCTTCAACGCAATCAATATCATCCTAGCAATAATAATACTGGGGTCCAAAATATCTCAAAATTTATGAAAACCAGGGTCATATACAAGTGCAGAGCAATTTAGATTATTTTGAACAAAATCAAACATTTGATTCCCATTCTTGTGCATGAGAAAAATTCTGACCCTGATAGCAATTACAATAGGAAGACTCATTTGTCTATAGTGTATTCTCTTTATTTTGATCTCAATTAATAAAGTCCATATACATGTTATTTAAATTTGGTTTCCTTGATGTTTTGTCACATACTAAAATTCAATTCCAAACTGTGTGCTGAGTGCAGCAAGGTAAAGATAGAATATTTCTGAACATGCATTTCTTATATACAAACACCATAAAATTTCATAAACTTTCTTCTATAATGCATGGTACTAGTAGTACTGCAAATTTTATATCCTCAACCCAACACTTTTATAAAGAGGCAAGAAATCCATCTTAACACCAACACTTTAAAATAATTTAGTTTCAGATGCCAATGATGAGATGGAAATAAATGTTCCAGCTAGAGTAAATATGAAATCACAAGCAAGATGGCATATGATACTGGCAAAATGAGACCATGCTGACTGCTCAAGGACAATCCGATAAAACAGACTAAATCTTTGTATGGTATGCTGTGGTCTGGAATCTGACCTAAGCTTTTCATAAAACTTAGCAAAAACATTATTGACAGATTTGTACACAGCACATACTGACTATTGGAGGGACTTACCAGCCATTTCTCAGAGCTTTTGTGGCACAGATCTACTGAGGAGGTTGTCACAACTTTCTGTACCACTGAGGAGGTTGTCACAACTTTTTGTACCAAAGTCATGATTTTATTTCAATGTTAACTTGGAACTTGGAATGACATGGGCCAAAATTGGAAGCAACCAAATTCTCAATAAAATCTTTTCTTCTCAAGGCCAGGCAATAGTGTAAAACAAGAGTACCATGAGCAGCACATTGTACGCCCACCCCATGTTTAAAAGTCCTCTATGCATGAACTAGTATGACGTGGTTAATTGTGAGATTACCAATGTAAGGGTCTCAATGACCTGGACCATTAGTCAAGATTGATAATCTTGAATGAATTCTTTACTGTGCACACACCATTATTTTCCTATTACACTTTACCATGACCATGATATCTGACCTTTAGACCCCAGAATCTATAGGTTGCTTCATTATCATCAGCACAAGCCATTTTATTGCTACTTTGTACAGGAAAGGGCAGGAAAGTCAGTACATGACCTATTTTACCACTACAAATACTCATTAAACATGGTAAATTATTGGCATAAAATAGATAAGTATTTTTTCTTAACAGTACCTTAGAAAAAGAAACTGATGTGGATGAGTTTCTGACCTTTACAGGGGCTGCATTAATAATCAACAATGTCACAAGTCAACAATTCCATTCCAATACTACCACTGTCAGTCACCAACTTAATCCACACAAAATAACAAATGTGCTTCAGAGTTCACTTATAAAGTATATAGTTGAGGTGTTTAAATGCACTGGATAAAGTGTTAAGTTTCAGTGGCTTGTAAAAGTCTTCAACTTCAGCATGGCTTATGGATCACATGACTTATTATCATCTAAAAATTGGAATTGGCAAAATCCAAACCATGTTGGTCCTGCAGAGAATGAATATGTAGTTACTTGATCTCAATTTCTTTTAAGCTGTACAGGATTTCTCTGCACTTGAATTTGAAACTATGCAAAAAAAAAAGTCTTTGAAGAGTCATACTTTGAAACTGGAACTGTACATCATCTGCAGCACTCATGCTGGGAACTGGCATAGATTCATCATTACTAATTTTTGAAAAAAATGAATTTATTGATTGCTATGCCTTGATTACAGGTCATTTAATACAAATGGCAAGAAGCAAAAAGATGAGTACTTTAAAGTTTTTTTGTTTCACACACCTGCAATTACTGGTATTCACACACAGCCAGTTAGTGATGACAGCAGTTGAACTGCAATGGAGAGTCAGCATGTCTTTCTGATGATTTCAGACAGTGTTTGGTGTTCTTTTTTCCTCACTTAGACAATAATAACTTCTAAACCTCCCTTTTAAAGACTATGGAATTTAACAACTTAATATTCCATCACATGATGAAAACATCCTCTAACCTCCCTCACTTGTTACTGCAGCAGCACTCCAACATACATATTTTGGTAATTTGATAACCATGGAAGCTTCAACCCTAACTGTAAACTGTTTATTTCAATAGACTAGGGAGGCAGGATATACCATACCATTACACCAACTGAAGCTATAAAAGAGATAAGACAACCCTCCTTCTGGTGCTGTGTTGTTGTAATTTTGATCACTATAGTACAAGTCCTACAGGTCAAGTAGGCATTCACTGCCAACTATTTCAGTAATGGGTGCCAATTTTCATATTACATATATTTTAAAATGATCAGCATTATTTCAATCCTATTACATCCATATTACATGTAAGTCACTATATATATGACCCTGAGAAATATATACTGCAAATTCAATGTTATATTTCGACATTTTTGGATGATGTCAACCTAAAGATTTGATCTAGTACAAACCAGACTAAATGTCACATGATGTGACATCACAACAAAAGCTGAGCATGTAGGAAAAAAATCATAGTACCATGTTTTTTTTACGACAGAACTGAGCCCTCTTTTCCTGACCCAGTTAGTTCCTGGCCATGCAAAGAATTAAATGTATTATGAATTTCTTTTGCAAAACAGAACAGTTTAATGCAAAATGGAATCATAAATATGTTCTTTTTATTGTATACAATTGCAGTTATTAGCGTAAATGTAAATATTGAGTTTGCCATAATAATAATCAAGATGTTGCAATAATTTACATATGTTGATCATATTACCCCAAATGGGAATAAGGGTTATTTATGACCAAAATGACATTCATTATACGAAAATGATTCATTATGTAAAAGTAAATGCAGCATGGAATCAGTGTAAACTCTAGCTTTTTTCTTAATTTTTCCAAGTATTCAATGCTATTTCACTTCAGACTTCATGCAAAATTTAGTCTATTTCATTATTTAAAGGTAAAATGCAGTCATCATTTTCAGTGCTCTTGCATATTAATTTGTACAGCAAACTGGAAAATTGGCATCCATCCAAAATGCGGCACTGACTTTAGGTTATATACATTTATATAAAGTTTTTCCTAATTGTTGAAAATGTAAATTTGTAATTCAGAATGGATTTTTGGCATACAAAATGGAATCATATCTGTGAATGTGAGTATCGATTTGCAAAACAAAATCATAAAACAACAATACTTTCAATTATTATTTGAAACTAAATCTGTTATGCTACTAATGATTTTATCTACTGTCAGAAGAATAATAAAACTCACTACAGACACAAGTTCATTTCATATGCCGAAATTCCAATTGTATTTTGAATGCTGGAACCATTACATTAATATAAATTGTGTAATGGTTAGTTATTTTTGTTTATAATGGAAATAAATATGTATTATTAATCGAGACATTACAGAGAGATCCACTTCAACATGCGGCATTGTGTCTGCAGCAAAAAATTATGCTAAAATTTATGCTCAGTGGTCTGAATTTGCATTTAAATGACAAAATGTATGTAATGAAGTTGTCGTCAAATAGGGTGATTATTTCTGTTTGGATAAAATTAGTTTCTAAATTATTTTTTCAAGGACGGTCATATAGAGACGGAGAAGGAACTTTGGTATGAAAGTGGAAGGATAAAACATAAGGCTGCCACTGAATCTGAGGCAAACAAGGTAAAAACCAGACTGTGGCAGGGTAAAAAGCAGACTGTGGCAAGGTAAAAACCAGACTGTGGCAGGGTAAAAACCAGACTGTGGCAGGGTAAAAACCAGACTGTGGCAGCCAAAAGTGTCAAAAATGACAAGTCTAAGAGATAAAAATTTTCATTCACAATGGATTGATAATTACCCACGACTTGAATTCATTGACTCTGATGTAAAGATATTTTGCAGCTATTGCAAACAGTATCTCAAATTGGCACAGGTTGGAAATTCAGCCATTGTATTTGTCTTACAATTTCATGATTTACCATAATCAAGCAAGACTCTTGACAGTTTTCGACCTCATAAAGCCAGCGCAGAAAATCCCCGAAGTTTGAGTTGCTAACCCTTCAATAGGAAAGGCCATTTTAAAACTAAATTAGAAGGAAATGTAAAAACAAATAAAATGAGTGCTCCCTTTAATGAAGCCTACAACCTAGTCCAATATGATTTTGATCTGGAAATGCTTTGTGCACTCCAGGAGAAAAACAGTCTTAAACTTGATGCTAATTATAAGAACAGGCTTGAGGCAAGAGACTTCGTTCCATCAATTGATCAAGTCTTGCGAGAAGAAGTTAGGGAAGGTCTGATTTCCAGTAAATTCTTTTCCATTCTTGCAGAATAAGTATTGACGCTATGATATCTGAGCAAGAAATAGGGAATACACAATATCTTGACAGTAACAAAAAGTTAAAAATTAAGCCATTTGAAGAAATAAATATATTGTGCATTGTTTCTTTTGTTTTTAATATTGATTAACATCTCATTGAACCAAGGCAAGACAGTGAAATTTTGGGACATGTAAAAATGCAAGTGAGACACGTGAATTTTCTGAAACCACTTGTCCTGTACAAATCATTGACAAAGAAATTGATCAGCTCTCAAACAGTACTACAATATAAAGAATATTTTTATGATTCCGTTTTGCATAGAACTGTTTCATTTTTCTCCATTTAGTTCAATTTTGCAACAAACAAACAAAAATCCACTGTGCATTTAAGACCACTGTACTGCCCATCCACCACCATAGAAGTCCATAGCAACTAATAATTGCCATCTGGACATTTTTTTTAACGATATAAAAGGTGCAGAGCATTCAACAATTAGGACTGAAAAGACTTTAGTGGAACTATATTAGTATTAAATTGTAGAATAACTATTAATATTTAATTTAAAATTAGTAAATGAAATGATGGCTTTTAAAAAAATCGACTATGATGTTCAGAGTAGTCCTACAATGTAAGACCTCTACCTTGATATTTATGTTTTGGGCGTCGAGGTCTTACTGTCTGTATGACGGCGCTGTGTAGCATGTTTTGATATCAACTGACATCGTAAAGAAAGTCAAATTTTCGGGAATATCTCCCGCCCATATCAATGCTTTTCTACAAATTAAAGTTATAATGTATTAGTCAGACTTCACTTGCTCTGATGTCTTTTTCCTAATAAATTCCAATTTTCACACAAGCAAATGGACCTGTCTCAAGTTTCGTTGGCCTAGTTGGCTGGAAAGTGATGGAAGCCAGAAATGCCGAAATCAGGTTAATTTGAAGTATTATTCTTTAACGAAATAATTAAAAAATATTATGTCTATAGTGCCTATTGGAACAGTAAGCAAAGTTTCGTTTCATTCAAGAAACATATCCCAACATGAACATACTTTGGCATACCTCAACTACCGTCGCATTTCAACAAATTCAAATGTATGTCAATGGAACATGAAAATGCATCCATTTGCTAGCATCAGATTTTGATTTCACAAGGGTAAGAACAGCACAGTAATGATATTAATTACACATAAATTTGTGGAAGAGTGTCAATATGGGCTGCCAAGTGTGTGAGATATTCCTGAAACTTTGACTACTGATTCCGATGTCAACAAACACGCTACACAAGGCCGTTATTTGGGCAGTAAGATGATGCACTAAAACATAAATAACATGTGATATGTCTTACAATGTAGGATTAATGTTCAGAGTTTCAAGACTTAAAACACATTTACAGTTGTAGGTACAAGAATATCAACCGCCTCATCTTTTTACAGGGGCAAAATTTATCTGTAAAAAAAGCACATAAATTTGCTGTTTTATCAATAAAATACGACAAAAATTTGTGTTGCTAGGGTATTTCGTGTTGTCACAAATTTTCGTAGTATTTTATTGATACAATGTCAGACTACTGTGAAACCGGCATGTATCGGTGCAAAGGAATCTCTTTAAATGACACTATTAACATTAGTCCTACAATGTAAGACGTATCACATGTTATTTATGTTTTAATGCTACGTCTTACTACCCAAATAACAGCCTTGTATAGCGTGTTCCGATGTTGGTTGACATTGGAATGAGTAGTCAAAGTTTCAGGAATATCTCACACATCTGGCAGCCCATATCGACACTTCCAGAAACTGATATGTAATTAATATACTTACTGTGCTGTTTTTATCCTGGTGGAATCAAAATCTGACACTAGCAAATGGACGCATTTTCATGTTCTGTGACATACATTTGAATTTGTTTAAATATGACAGTAGTCGAAGTATGCCAAAGTATGTTCAAGTAGGTTCATGTGGGGGATATGTTTCTTGAACAAAACGAAACGTTGCTTACATTTCCAATAAGCATATATATTTTTATTCATATATCTTTTATTCGTTTCGTTAAAGAATAATATTTCAACTTAACCTGATTTTGGTATTCCCGGCTTTGATTGCTTTCTAGATAACTGAAATGTAGGGAGGCAAAGCTTGAAAACAGGTCCATTTCTTTTGTGAGAATTTGAATTTCTTAGAGAAAAGACATCAGAGTCAGTAAAGTCTGAATAAAACATTATGACTTTACTTGTAGAAAAGTGTCATTATTGATTGCCAGTTGTGTGAGGTATTCCTGAAAATTTGACTTTCGTTACGATGTTAGTCGACATCAAAACACGCTACACAGCACCATTAGTTAGGCGGTTAGTCCTACCACATAACACCCATCAGGGATGATAGGTCTTACTGCCTAACTAACGGAACTGTGTAGTGGGTTTTGATGTCAAAACGAAAGTCAAATATTCAGGAATATCACACACAACTGGCAACCAATAACAACGCTTTTTCTACAAAGTAAAGTTATAATGTTTTTGCCAGACTTTACTTACCCTGATGTCTTTTCTCTAATAAATTCAAATTCTCACAAAAGAAATGGACCTGTTTTCAAGTTTCGTTGGCCTACATTTAAGTTGGCTGGAAAGCAATGAAAGCCAGGAATACCGAAATCGGGTTAGGTTGAAATATTATTCTTTAACGAAACGAATAAAAAATATATTATGCCTATTGGAACTATAAGCAACATTTCATTTCATTCAAGAAACATATCCCCACATGAACCTACTTCGGCATACCTCGGCTACCGTCGCATTGCAACAAATTCAAATGTATGTCAACAGAACATGAAAATGCATCCATTTGCTAGTGTCATATTTTGATTCCACCAGGATAAAGACAGCACAGTAAGTATATTAATTACACATAAATTAGTTGAAGAGTCTCGATATAGGCTGCCAAGTGTGTGAGATATTCCTGAAACTTTGACTACTCATTCCGATGTCAACGACATCGGAACAGGCTATGCAAGGCCGTTATAAGGGTTGTAAGATGTAGCACTTAAACAAAAACAACATGTCCTATGTCTTACATTTTAGGACTAGGCCTAGTTAGGCAGTAAGACCCAGACCCCCAAAACATAAATATCAGCGACGAGGTCTTACATGCAGACCACAGGTGCTGGACTCGAGCTTGATGTTGAGAAAAAAACAATAATCTGAAGGAGAAAAAATATCATGCAGAGTGACAAAAATACCTAGAACGGGTCATGGGGGTAATCTGAGGTATTTTGTCACTCTGTATAATTTTTTTCCCTTCCGATTATTGTTTTTTTCTCAACTTCCAAGTTTACGTCGAGCACCTGTGTGTAGGACTATATTAATATGTGATTCGCATGGAATGCGTTAAAGAAAGAAGACAACGTCGCTCGAAAAATTAGAACCACGGTTGAAATCAAAAATGCGGAAACAACTTGCATAGTCCTCCACCCCTAATCCTACATGTAAGACCTCGACGCTGATGTGATACGTCTTACATTGTAGGACTACCGCCACCCCACCCCCTTCAACAGCCATATGGTTCATTATTGCTTACCACAGTTGCGCAGCGTCATGAATCCGAGTCTTTTTTTAATACTCACTTTTGTTATCTCCTTTACAAAATACCGATGTTAGTATAAGGGTGACGACAATAATTGACGCCACAACCAAGTAAACAGTCCCGGGATCAACAGCTGTCATTTTGGTGTTGAAACGTGCAAGGTCCTAAACGGAACCAATATTTATTTATTCCAATTACACGAATGGATAACCAGCCTAAGAGTGAAACGGTGTCTTGTTTCTATTTAGTTCCTCCTATTAACATCCTACTCCCGGAAAATTTTGAACCACCTGCAGTTATGTAGTCTTCAATACACATAGTTTAATGTAACTCGTCGTTTTTGCGTTTTTTAACAATATATTTTTTCTTTCCACATATGTGAACAAGAATTTACATTTGTGCAACTAAGCACTTTTTTTAATTTAATTTTTTTTTTTTAAATATGAAATGAATCATTTATTTCGCGTATGTAAATTTAGACGTCCATAAATTTATTTCACACATCTTGTCTTACTTATAATGACAGAAAACGTTATCTCTGAAGATTCATTTTAAGACAAATATACTAAAGAATTATGTTGCATTTAATTTTGATATATCATGCTAAATGTAATTATTTTGCATGTTCTTGACGAAGTTTACGTTGCTCTTCAAGGACATGTATTTTTAGATGAGCTATTTCCATCTCTAACTGTCATGTTCCAAACTCTCATTTTCATAATTTATCTCGTGAATCAATGTTTCGTTAAATCTTTGTATCTGATCATTTTTCTCCATTCAACATTTCGGTCTCTCAGTTTTACCAGTTTTGTAAATCTCTGAAATTATGTATACTAGCTTAAAATAGATTATATTCAAGTGAAATTAAGAACTAACAATACCAATGAAAGGAAATAGCAAATAATAACGAAGGAGTGAAATATTTATTTTAAGGACTGCAGGCATATATTCAATAAATTGGTAATAATTGCTGGTAGAGAGTATTTCCTCAACTCTATGCGTTCCCATCTTCGCTAGCAAAGGTTACGATGTGTTAACCCTATCTACACCTTGGCAGATCGTTCATTTATTTCGGTGCTTCGAGTCTGTGAGTTTCATTCGATGCGGCGGCAAGCCACTGCATTTAATCAAAATCAAGTTGTTCAAATTTTAACTCTGCTCCTGCAAGATCAAGACAAATGGAGCTCACAGCTGGAATGGACTCATAAAGAAGCAATCATCCACTGCCAGTCTGTGTTTGTACAAATACATCCTTTCCCTCAAATACACATGTAATGGCTTCTCACTGGTATATAATCATACTTTCGATATTAAACTTACAAAATATCCTTTTGAAGTCAATCTCCTCCACCAGTTTCAGCAGACGTACAACGCACCGCAGTTAGACGCTGTTGGTTAGTTGGCATTACATACTAAGGAGACAACTCGTTAAATCCAGTAGATGTCACTAGGATAAAGCTCTGAAATATCTGTACAATCCGCCAAGGTGTAGATAGGGTTAGCACATCGGAACC
>JAECUM010052961.1:0-10615 GCA_016617855.1 Megalonaias nervosa
TTATTTTATTTTTACTTAACGGTTCAGGCAAAAAGTTGTAGGGTTCACCCCCCCTGCTGCTTCTTTTGATGCTTTTGTTTTCGAATTTTTGTGGCGTGTTTGTTTACTTACCCGTGCACTCATTCTTTGTCGTCGCCTTCCCTGCTGCTGTGTGGGTGCGGCCTAATTAATTCAATAATCGAAGCTCATACAGCTAAACTAGCTCGATAGTGACTAGAGGCAATTACGAAATATATCACCGTCCATGATTCTGTCAAGCAATAACTACAAGCTCGTTAGGAAGCTCGAGTGGAATTTGCAGAGGATACAGCAGAATTATTTAAACCGGTTACGAAGGCTACCAAAGGAGTTACAGAGGCTACCAGGGTCTTCTTCCCACGCTGGAGCAAACCGCAAAAGCAACTGGAAAAATAGCAGAAAGAACTGAAAAACCCTCAAACAAGATTCTAAGAGAACTTCCTGGTGAAATAGCTGACGCTCAACCAATGCGAGAATTACTTGAAGGTATTGGCCAAACTCGTGCTGAAATAGGTGATATAAAGGATCGTATAACAGAACCAGAATTAGAATCAGAACAAGCAAGAGAGAGAGAGAGAGAGAGAGAGAGTGTTTGGTGATAAATTTACCCGAAAAAATATTGACTTCATAATAAAACTTAACGACAGAGATTTACCTATATTTGCCGCGCGCAGTTTTGATCAAAGAAAATACGGGTTGTGTACGCTAATGATGCTGTAAGTCTTGAAGTCTGGCACAGATGAATATTTCGCATACTCTACGGAGCTGATTAGGCTCAAAATAGTGATGTAAGATATACTGCATTTATTAATGGAATAGATTACTATTTTTCATTGTTGCAACAACAACCACAACAACAACAACCACAACGACGACAACGACAACAACAACCAGTCCAAAAAAAAAACAAAAAAACAAGTGATGAAAAATAAGAATGGCATGACGCCCCTGGTGTAATTTGAAGTGGCATTGGTTCAGGTAACAGGGGAATTAGTCTTATTACTCCATGCTCCAATAACGTCCTTGCCGACGTAGACAGACTAGAAATTCTGATTGGCGGAAAACGAGCTGGTAATAATTCTCCAGAAATCATTAATAAAGCAGGTGATATTTGTCAGAGATTATATACAGGCGGTATTATGGACATTAATGTGTATCGATCCCTCATCGATTTAATCGCCGATGATTACCGCAGTGATTAATTAAGGATATACAATTAGATCAGTGACAAGAAAATTAAATGGTCATACATAATGCTCATCGTGGACCGATCGTGGTCAGGGTGATAAATTCGCGGTTACCTACATATAAAGCGTACTACGGAGATGGACGCGGCGATGTTGTTCAGGGTCTATTCAGAAGGATGGCCACAAAACCAATACCGATTAGAAAGCAACTGGGGATGAAAGCTATTGATGTTGTTTGTGATAAAGGTGTTGGTGTTGTTGGTGATGTTGCCGGTAAAGCATTATCAGCAATCAAGGATATACTAACACGATTAATACGACGAAAACCTCAGCCAGTGAAACTGCAGCCAGTAAAATCACCCAGCACCGAAGTGATGCCTGCAAGTGTTAGTAAAATAATAAATCAAGCTGCGAATCAAAAACTAGCAGAGTTGTCTGGTGCACCCCTATCAGAAAAAAAAAAAATAATAAAAAAAAGACAAAAAAAACCCCCAAAAACAAATAACTGCTTGTCTGATAGCAAGAAGTGGTCTTCGTGTTAGACGATAACAAATATAATAAAAATGTTCAAACGTGTATCTGATCCCGCATTCGACATGGACGCACCAATTCTCAAAGATGAATCGATACGTGATTATTAATATTATTCTTATGACGTTCGATAGCCAAATCAACATGGGCGAATTGAGCTGCAAGTTCAGGATACAAGCAAATATTTCTCACCCGCTAAGGCATTTATTGAAGTAGAGGGTGAAATTTTAAAAACATAATACTGAATATGGAACTGATATTATGGTCGGTTTTGTTAATAATGTCATTATAGTGTTGTTCGACATTGCTACGTATATTATTGACGGAAGAAATATTGAATCAATTCAGAAAGACGTCGACGTTGCCACGACGATACTTGGCCTTGCATTATACAGCGATGATTATTCAAGATCAGCTGGTCCGTCAATGTTGTTTGTGAAGGATAATTCTGACCACCCTGACAACAGACAGAACAATATAAAACGACCAAGAACTTCGCCGACAGCGCTGACGCTGATGTGTGGCCGGTGGTTCATGGTGCTAATCCGGAATTCAACTTAGGATTCGCAGCACGTCGATCAATGCTGAATGATGGAAGTGGATGATTTTCATGTGCAATTCCACTGTCACATATCTTTGGATTTTGCAGAAATGTCAGAAAGGTTATTTTCGGATCCAATCATACAGTTGTACTTGTAAGAAAAGCTAACGACGATGATGCAATATGGCGACATGCTGGTGATGTTGGTAAAATACTACTGACAAAACTTTCATTGTGGATGCCAACAATGATACCATCACTCAATGAAGAACAACGGCTACTCACTTTTATGGACTCAGGTGGTAAATGAACATTATCATGGTTGACGATGACCAGAGATAGTGTTCAAAGTACAATTAATGATTGATTCATATGGCAGATAGCATCACAGCAGGGTGTTTCTGCATCGCGATATATTTTTGTTGCTTTCCAAGATGCTGCGCGAGTAAACTCATAAACACACAGTATAATGATATTTGACAAACTTGGTGTTACTGAAGTTTGACTGAGAATAAATGGACATCAAGAACCATCTGAAGATATATTATTAAATTTTGAAAATAATCATGTTGCACGTGCATATCATGGTTTGATGACATTCATGGGACGTGACCAAAATATTGATTCTGGTCTACAAATATCACAACTAGATTATACAACGCTGTATCCGATCTATTATTTCTCACTGGCACGTTTGGATTTTGTTAGGCAATCTGTCGTTGATATACACTTTCGAGCTCGTGTGGCAAGAGGAGCAATTGTTAATTACAGAGCAATCGCTGTGATACTCTCAGACAAAATAATGTTGCTTGAAGGTGTTGGTGGACGAATGAGAGTCATTGATGCCGCAGTAGAAAACGTAAATGTTTTCCAAACATGTAATTAAATCGATCATGATATTATAATGTCATATCATCATGTTAATGTTACTCTGATTCCTGGTCAGATTAAAAAGCTACAATCAGTATCAAAAAAGAATTCGGGAATAAAAATATTACTGAAATCAGCACAGCTCGCAGGTGGTCCAAATAAACTATGACTGACAGTACGTCAACTCAGGCACTTCAATGACGCCAAACGATCAAAGACCCGCGTACGACTTGATTTGCCTGCGGGTGCCATTAGCGACATTGCCAAGACGGGTGGTATATTTCCACTTCTCGCAGCTAATACCAGCGTTGATAGTCGCTGCAGCTCCAGTTGTTGGAAAAGCAGCTGCACTTGGTGCTGTTGGAACTGCCGCCGGGATGGCATTAAATAAAGCAACAGGAAAAGGAATTAAAACTTCCAAGAAAAGGGAAAGGTCTAAGACTGCCAGGAACTTCTTATTCATGGTAAGGAAAAGGTCTTAGACTTCTCGGGACACATCGTTGATACTTCCCATGTCCAATTTTAATTTACTTGATGCTGCTGCGCGAGTAAATATAAAAAACTTTGGAGGTGTTTTTATGCGTGATCAATTACCAAAACAACCAAATCGTGTTGAGACCATATCATCAATCTCGATGGAAGTTTTGGTACAGGTACTCATTGGGTTGCGTACGCGATTGATCCGCGTGGAATTATTTATTTTGATTCGTATGGACTGGCACTACCGAAGGAATTTTTAAAATATGTCAACAGCGATAAAATCGGTGTGCAAAACACTCCAATCTGGTATTCAACATTACCAATACATACAATAACTGATCTGCGAATATGGCCGTGAATCACTTGTTGTACTCGATGCTTTTTCAAAATCTTCCGATGCACCTCATAAAGTTGTTCATACGTACACGAGTTCTGTTTTAAATAGTCACTAATCGTATAATGGTTGATATTTATGGAAGAGCCTCTATCAAAGACAAGAAAAAAAAAATGCTATTGATTTATTGAAGTACGATAATTTAGATGATCTTGCTGATATTATGAACCTCTCTGGAGTTGACCGGGATGAAGTTGTTATTTTTCAGGATAAATACGGTGTTTTAAAGACGAATAATATTAAGTGGATCGACATAATTCGTAGAGTTCTCGGTGCTACCACGGATAATATTCCAGTATTTAATGACGGCGGTAGAATCAGAAACTCAAATGTATCAATCGCAACTATAAGAGATGAAATTATAACAAGTGTTGCTGATCGTTTACGATCCACCGGTGATAAAATGACAGTTGAACTCAACATGAATGGAAATAAAATCGTTTTTTAAGAGAATCAACAAGTGATGAAGATGCCGCAACAAAGAAATATGTAGATGATAAAGATACTATAATCGATGACAAATTAACCACACTGCGATCTGAATATGATATTCACGTAAATATGGTTTTAAATATTCGTAGAAATTTTCAAAAACTTAGTAAAATCGCAGATGATTTCTTTGGAAATCCATTGTTTGTTGACGTAAAACTCTGAAATTAACACAAAACTCGGCGATATTAAAACAGCTCTGTCAGACATTGAAACGACTAATCGAAAATTAGGTGTTAAGAGAGACCCTAAATCATTTTCAGAGCTAATCATGATAGCGTAGAGGAATATCGATGACATTAGAAAAAAACTAGTACATGTTGTCAGTGGAATTATTGATATCGTTAAAAAAATTAATCTGATTAAAATTCCTCACAAGCAGATCATCAACGTGGTATAGACAGTATCATCAGAATCATCAACATGACCACAGCAAAATAACACTATCAAACATATCACGGAAGTCATTGGTATGTATAGGCTGTTCGTGTTCAACGCTGCAAAATTGAGGATATTTACCACGTATCCATGGTGTCATTCAAGCGATAATTTTTCTGGAACCGTGTCTATTGTGTTAAATCAAGCGGTCGAAGAAACGTTTATACTGGAACCATTTGATAAAAAATTAACCGCAGCGTCTTACTGTTGGTGTCTGGAATTTGTCGCTGAAAAACTTCAGTTGATTACTTAGTGCTTTAGAGTATATGATTTCACAATCGTCAGAGCTAGATTTTGTAAACAAATGCAGATATGAGCAAGTGTGTTTGTTACAGACCCAACTGAAAAATATCATTGGTGAGTATACAGTAAAACTATAAAAAAAATAAAATAAATACCGTAGACGTGTCGTTGTTACTGACATAATTGTATATTCTGTATCTGCCGTAGTCGCTGGAACATCAACTATAATCGGATCATTATCAGCCACATACATAATAGCACCACTAATAGGAATTGGTGTTGCAGTTTTATAACCGGTGTTGCTGGTATTCTTAATATAATTGCAAAAGGATATATACGTGTCCCGCTGATAAGTTACATGAATATCAAATGTTACTATCAGCGGTAACACACGCACACGCCAAATTATCATCGCTGATATCATCAGGGCTCAATGATGGAATAATATCAGATCAGGAGTTTGCAGAAATGATTAAGGTTTACCACGACACCTCCGGCTTGACAACTGGAAACCAAACCCACTTGTCGAAAATAAGGACGGTGTTATCTTAATTTAGATCAGGAAGTAAATAATAATGACCACGTCACAAAAATTGCTACAACAAATAGTCGCTAATACAACACCGCCAACAACCACAATGATTTCAGCGAGCTCAACCAATCCTGAATTCGATGTTAGCTTTCTAACGGCAATTCCAGCTAAAGAAATGGCGTTAGCACAATTGAGAGTGTATTACAGCTGGCCTAATATTAGATCAAAATCGTTCGATTGGTTGCCCGCAAATAATTCGTTAGTGTTTTCTTATAAAAATAACCCCGATGGAATTCCATATTAGCAAGTTGTAGGTATTCCTACGGGCAATTATCAAATCGAACAGATCAATGATGAGTTCCAGCGCAGGATTAAATCTATCACAGGAAAAGAATCCAAAATCGCTATTACGGTTCACATGTCAACAGTATCAGCTGCAATGGAAATATCAACACCTGACTACGCCGTAGATATATATATCAGTCATCGATCATAACTATATTAGGATGGCGAGAAGTTCCACTGACATATGAAGGTCCACCAGAACCTAAACGTGATGATTTCGCCACAGAGAAGAAAATATTTATGTCACTTTCAGAATACAGAGAAACTGGTATATGTCACAGTTTGGAAAACCATAAACCCGTTGACGCAGATAGTAATCCAGTGGAAGGTGTGATAAAATATCATCCTGATGGTAATGAAATGTACTATTATTTCTTCACCTACAGCATCAAAGGAGGTCCTCCAACCATTGACGAAAAATTGCTTAAATCATTTTCCGACTCCATTAAATACATTCGTGTACTCGCCCTACTGCGACAGTTGTTGACCAACTACGTTGAGGAGTATCCAAACGATAATCTGAAACAACAAATTATTTCAGCAATACAGCATCTGAATCGAGTCATATTTGACCTTTGGTATTTTGGTCGATTCGTTGTTGAAACAGTGATTGCCACCGTGATAAGTTAGCCTATCTTCGTCCAGGCGGAAAATTCACGGTTAAATAATTGTTTCTCAGACACTACGCGATAACAGAAAAACAACTACCAACATTTGTAATACCAGAATTTGACGTCGGCTATATGAAGAAAAACATCCATGATATCATTGATGAGTGGTTTCCACGGGTTGTTGCCGCATGGAGAAAAATATCCATGCCGGTGAATATTCTCAAACAAAACAATGATCCAGTGGTCGTCATATATCACCGGGTATTGCCAACATCACATCAACGATCGCAGTTAATTTGGTGTGTGATGCTATCGATGGAAGTTATCAAGTAGATCTTGAAAAATCCAGACAGGCACAATATGGATATATCTTATATTCATTTACCCCAGAAGTACCTCCTGGGTTTTTAATTGTGTCAGTACCCGTTAATCCGGTTTATCTGCGATTTCATAATTCGTTATTATCACGGATACATTTTATACTTACTGACCAGGCCGGACACTTACTTGATTTACGACATGGAGTTTTGACGGTAAGTTTGTATGTGGGTTCGTAACTGCTTTCTGTTGGAATAAAAAAGTATTAGAATCAAAATCAGAATAAATATTATAATTAAATTATTTTTTTGTTTTACTGAAAATCAGACTAAACTCTGAAAATCGATGGGCTAAATACCCGACTAAAAATCAAAATCAGATTAAACTCACCTCATCGATGGGGTAAATGGTACTCAAAATTATATTTTTGGTGATAAAATTACGCTGAATCAATAAAAATAATATTTTTTACTGACCAAAAACTACAATAAAATATTATTATAATGAAAATTTTAGTTTTGCTGATTATCGTCCAGATTCCACAATTTGATGGGGTAAATAGTACTCAAAATTATAATTAACGTCCAGATTTCGTAATTTGATGGGGTAAATGGTACTTAAAATCGTGATTATCGTCCAGATTTAAAAATTTGATGGGGTAAATGGTACTAAAAATAATAAAAGTCTCTCTGAAATTGATAAAAAATAAAAATAAAATCAGAAAATGAATAAAAAACCCCAAATATAATCTGAATTAGAATCAATATTATAGTCTGAATCTGAAACAGAATAAATATTATAATCTGCATATTTCTGAATCACAGTAAATATTATAATCTGAATCAGAATAAAAATAATTACAATATTCCCTTTCATAATCCTTCTTCACTTTCGTCAGTGACTTCGTCAGTGACTTTACAATCGTATATAAATTTTTTCAGCAGTCGCACACGTGAACTCGCGTTTCGTATTCGCGTGATAACTCTGATTTAATTTTCTCAATCGCGTTTGCGAGTGAAACAAATTTTCAAATGTCCTCATCGTCGACATAAAGTAGAGATTGTTTCACGGCCTGTTGAAGTAATTTAATGAATCTATACTCTGCTGCTAGCGTATATCTCCCATCATATTTCCGTTCCTGTAGCGCTTCAACATCATTTGTGATTTTTTCAGGATCTAATTGTTTAGATAATTCTATATTCTCGTCATTTAACTTTTGATCTCAGAAATAATTGCATTATTATTTTCGGAATTCATTATATAAAAAATATTTGTTTAAAATAAAAATATTTCTGAATAGATGAAACTATAAATAAATCTGACTCAGAATCAGAATAACAATATAAAAATAAAAAATAAATCTGATTCAGAATCAGAATGAAAATATAAAAGTAAGTCTGACACAGAATAAAAAACAAATAAACAGTAGCAATGATGAGCGTTATCATTCAACTGGGTCCCTTCCTTTCCCGGTATTTGCCATTCCATAGGGTCCCTTTATTGATGCCTTTCTTATGGTTTGTATGGGGCACCCTTCATGATTTTCTTTCTGGCGACATTCTTTCTGAATGTCCTTGTGTATCTTACCATCATTGAGATTGAGAGCTACATCAAGCTACTGTTTATTTTTGGAGGCTCCAGTTTCAAGTTTATGTGCACCCCCAATATCAAACCCCGGGGTGAGTGATAAACATCATTCACCACGTGTTCGAAGTGGTGAGGTGGTGTACATGAAATCCCTTCGGGCTGGAGCCCCACTTATGAAAAACTGCGACATTTTCGTCACCGTCGACAATGTGTCAGTCACAAGATTGAAACTCTAGACCTCGAGTATGAGAATCCGCCACTCTAGCGCTGCGTCACGGAGCCATCCTTATAAATAAAGTTTCAGAAATTATTATAAAGTTACCTATGCTGGATAAACAGGCAACCTCCATGAGATCAGTATACTGAATAAATCACAATTATTGGAAACTGCAGAGTGGATTTATTTCAAGTTTTCAAACACACCGTATTAAATATCTACATTTAATAATCACACATACATTTCTGCCGGATATCATCCAAGAGTTAAAGTATATGTAGGTCTGTACAGCGATCTTACCTGGAAGATCTAAAAATAACTTACCTGGACTGCATTTGCAAGCGGTGAGTGACTTAATGAAGTTACCTAACGGGCAATTCCTACAAGTGATCAGTATACTGAATAAATCACAATTGTTGTAAACTGCAGTGTGGATTTATTTAAATTTTTCAAACACACCGTATTAAATATCTGCATTTAATAATTGCACATAGATTTCTGCCGGTTGTCATCCGGGAGTTAAAGTACATGCAGGTTTATTGTATATACAACTATCTTACCTGCAATATCTAAACATAACTTACCTGTATGCACACGCATAATCGCGGTAGTCATATAATATTATGCAGTTACTGGAGAAAACTTTGCTTGATAGAGTTATCTCCCTTTATCATCTAAAACAACCGGGAGATACTGAAATATTATTTTTGTTTATATTTTCTTGAATAAGCCGATTTGGTTATATTATTTGCGACACATTGTACCGAAGTCGTGTGAATATCAAAATATTTTCCAGCTGCATTCATTGATTGAAATATTATTTCTTCACCAGTCTCTGCGTTCACATATTTAACAACCCTGGGATATTTACTATATTTTCCAGTACCACCAAATTTGCAATTTTGCACTCTGTGTAATAGTTCGTAAATTTCCCGAAGAATTATCAAGTTTCCTGCCTTTGATGTGATCGACCACAAGTCTGTCTTCCATTATTCCATAAAAACATTCGTAGATAAATTTATGAGATAAATGTCTTTCCTTTCCAGCAGTAATTCAAAGATAAATGGCATTATCAACAACACCAACTGTTTTTTAAACGACAGTTCCTGATGACACCAACACGAGATGCCTAATAATTCTTGATGGCGGGATGCTTCACAAATTCATTTTGCTCCATTTATATAATAATACTTTTTATCCAAATTATTATGTTATTGTTGAGCTGAAAATTTAGCGAGATAGTCTTTGGCGCTTTTATGGGATATTCATTATCGACGTCATCGGTATTATTTTTTTATCATGTCGTTTCAGCTCTCTGTATTTTTTACCACCACATTGCACACAGAACTGCGTTTCTCCTCTAAGCCCAACATCACATTTCAAACACGGTTTTGGTTCTAGACTCCCTCTTCGCACAATTTGCATGTGATATCCACATAATTCATTTACGCAAGCCCTGTTACAAGGAACTGAAGAACCAATCACAAGCCACTTGCATTGATTCTCTGCTTCAATCATTATATATATATATATATATATATATATATATATATATATATATATATATATATATATATATATATATATATATATATATAATCTTCAATATATATTTGGCTTAATTATAATATGGAGTAATTACGAGATTATCTGCGATTAAGCCCTCTAAAGCCAGATTTGATCTCGACAGAATAACCCCTCAATTACCAAGGCGAGCTTTGGTTGATTTAACAAATAAAACTTTAATCAATCGTATCAATGAAGCCAACAGAGAATTTCGCAACGATGGTGCAGCTTACGTGTGGTCAACATTC
>JAECUM010052962.1:0-28339 GCA_016617855.1 Megalonaias nervosa
CGTCTACAGGCACACCATTAAAACTGTATTTATGAAGAGTGAAGCATACGTCTACAGGCACACCATTAAAACTGTACATAGGCAGAGTGAAGCACGCGTCTACAGGCACACCATTAAAACTGTATTTATGAAGAGTGAAGCATACGTCTACAGGCACACCATTAAAACTGTACATAGGCAGAGTGAAGCACGCGTCTACAGGCACACCATTAAAACTGTATTTATGAAGAGTGAAGCATACGTCTACAGGCACACCATTAAAACTGTACATAGGCAGAGTGAAGCACGCGTCTACAGACACACCATTAAAACTGTATTTATGAAGAGTGAAGCATACGTCTACAGGCATACCATTAAAACTGTACATTGGAAGAGTGAAGCACATTCCTATAGGCACGCCATTGAAACTGTACATATGAAAAGTGAAGCACATGTCTACAGGCATGCCATTAAAACTGTAAATAGGTAGAATGAACACACGTCTACAGGCACACCATTAAAAACTGTACATAGGCAGAGTGAAGAATACGTCTACAGGCACACCATTAAAACTGTGCATATGAAGAGTGAAGTATACATCTGCAGGAACTGCATTAAACTGTACATACTAAGAGTGAAGCACGCGTCTACAGGCAAACCATTAAAACTTTACTGTGAGGAATGTAGCATACGCCTGCAGGTACTCCATTAAAACTGTACATATATAGAGTCTAACAGAAAATTAAGAGTGGCAAATACATTTATTTGTTTTTTACTTTGTAAAGAATGGAGTAGTTTTCATTTATTTGTATGATAATCTAGTAATATTATTGATAAACAGCTGATTTCCTAGATACTGAATCAATAACCCACCTGACTGATTTATTCAATTATAATGGATAAATCAAATGTAAACGATTTGTTTTGTGGGGTCGAATTTTTTGTCTCAATATTTTTTTCTTTCTAATCCATTCTGTTGTTGAAAAGAACTCAATTAATACTAATTAACTGGAATAAATCGATACCTATTTTACCCCATCTCACTCCTAAAACAAAATCAGTTGTTCTTTAGTACCATCTACTAAAAACATAAGAAAGGTTTTGACTTGATAAATGACATTTTTTCAACCAACCGTGTGGGTAATATATTTGGTTTTATAATGAATTTCAATGTTTGGAGAGTGAAAACAATAGGAATAGAACGTATCCAACTCATGCTCACCATTGCAAGTCGAACGCACAGCGGATGTGATAATTCCCGCAAGGTATTATTTTCTCTAAATTTGACAGTGCATAATATTTCATTAAAATACAGATTAAAAGCACTGATGAACTAAGGAGTTTTGAAAGTTTCGTGATAATACCTGCTGTTTTGTAATTATACTTTGCACGATATCAAACACCATATCAATTTTCGTTAGATCACACTGACTCTTATTACAAATGCTCTTGAGTCCTGCTATGTCACAGTAACTGAATAACACGTGCGATAAATTACTCTTATCCGAATTTGAAAGGAGCGTTTGGAGACGAATGTAATATTGCATTAATAATGAATGTTGTTACAAAAAGTCTGTCTTACCCTTACTAATATGAAGCTGGAACAACCCCTTTCAACCTTAGTCTTCATCCGTCAAATTTAAATTCAAAATAGTTTCTAAGACTGAAGTCGCGTACATAAAGGATAATGCAGTTTTGTGACGTCGACCGTTTTAATAACTTTTAACGCATATTTTCTATCCTTCCGAACATGTCTTATTTGAATGTATACAAAAGAGAATCTGAAACTAAAAAGATGATAAACAGCAAAGTAAAATTTCTCTTTTTCACATATATTCCATTTGTTTTATAAGATCATGACCAGTCGCAAGACCATTATTCTGTTGTTGCCTTCTCTACTGGGAGTTGTTTTTTTTTTGTGTTATCTAATGGCATAAAATGCCCAGACCAACGAGATCACACTGTGTCCTAACAGGAAATAGCACCAATTACGAAGTCATCTTGCTGCTATAAATATAATGTGATGTCATTTACCCACAAGACCTGGCGTGCACCGCCATATTGATTTCGAGCAAGCTGAACAAAATTGGAGTGCACACAATGTTGTTTACTCAGATTTATGCCTTACACTCCATGAACAATGCTAAGCTGCTCATATCAATGTGTACAAAATAACGCTAAATGACAAAATATTAATCTAATTTAAATTCTCAGATAACAAAAAAAAGACTTGTTTTATGGTCTTTAAATCCTCAAATTTCTGGATATCAGTGATCTATCGGCTGAGTATATGATTATTTTATTGTTGGGTATAATAAAAACAGTAAATACAACCCCGTGAAGGGGTGACCTCCGTTCATTGTCGTCATCCATTCCTGGTTTCAGTCAAATTATAATGCCCGTTTAGCGAAATGTTATGGTCCTTTAGTATTTACTTGTTTTTCTCGTTGGTGTTTAAATTCATCTATTCTTGCAATCCTCCTATTTGTCTACCTTTTCTTAAATTAATTTATTTTTCGTCCTTTAGTTGGTTCTTTTTTTTATTCATTTTATTCTTACGTACTATACTTTTTGCCGTCTTATATGAATCTAGATATGTTTGGTCCTCGGTTTCATTGTACATTTTGTTTACTTATATTTGTGATTGGTGAAATCAAAAACTAAATGAATGGCAGTCTCAATAATACTAATTATTTAGAAGAAAACAAACTTCAGAAAAATACACATAGTTATAAATAAATTGATACAGCCGTCGTGAATACTCTTCGACTGTTTGAGAGAAATATCTGCGCTGTAAACTTTCATGCCGTGACCTTTTCAGACACTAAAAGTTTGCATGTGTCAAAATTGGCAGAAAATGTAAAATCAGTCAACTAAATCTTTATTATAAAGAATACAAGTCAGTACGGAATGTTGATAAATACCGAAGCCCTTTTTCATCCCTCTGGACTTTTTTGTATTTAAAACTTCTAGCCATAATCTTAATACTGAAATAGATAAAATTAATGTGACTTTATTTCAGAGATTGTTTTTAAAAATCGTCTGTTCCACAAATGATTTGCTATTAGTTCATGGCGAACACAATGCATTTTGTTTCAAATTTCCTAAGATATTAGAGAAAAGATAATAAAATAAACGTTGGTGTTCCCGTCCATCTTATGAAAAAATATATAACTTGATTTCATCTCATTGTCAACAATGTAGATGCCTTTCATTAGCCAGACAACAAATTCTACTGAAGGTCGTACAGTTTTATTGTAAGAAGTGCATTGCGCTCCAATATAGTGACCATTTTTGCATGTATTATACAATGGTAGCGTAAATTACTGGAATAACGAATACAGATTTACATCCATTTCCACTCGTAGGGAGATGACATTGTAACTTCGCTTTCAATTGTATAACAGTCTTTCTATTAGGCTGTAAGGTAATTCGCCCCAGCAACTTCGTCTTCATTTAACTCTATATACAGAAACTTAGCCTTCATGTTATAAAGTTTGTCTGTAGGGCTTAAGACACTGCTCACCCTGGTAACTATTAGGCATGGAGTCATTATGTGCTGAGTTACATCCGCCTAATTCACAACCTGCCCTATTCTAAAGCCAGAGGGAACAAGCAAAACCAGATTGAGTAATTCATGCGACCACACCACTGTTTGTGCCTGGCAATAGAGTCTGCATGACATTATGCCCGCTAGGTATAATATCCCGGAGTCAATAAGAAATGTGTAGCCCTATTGTTCTGAATAAACCCATGTACTCGGCCGATCGGAAATCTATAATTTCACATGTTATGTAATAAAATTTATTCTAACCTTGACATTGTGCCTTAAGTTCAATTGCTACCTTCGCCTTTTGTTAACAGTTTTTATGTGGCACATTTCCCGATTCTTTAATAACTTCGTGATATGCCTCCCTGAACTTAGTAACGCAGATTAAATTCTGCGCATGGGTTTTTAAGTTCCTCGTTTTTTCGGAACGTGTAAAATATTAATACACATCAGACTGATTGTTTTTCTTGGATTGCACCTGAAGCGTTAAGGCCTATTCTAAAGTTATAAAGTCAAACATTAAACATAGGTGAATAAAATGTTATATCCACAAACACATTTCCTGGTTGATTCTGTTTGTTCTGCTTTGGTGTTCTACGGTTCATCTCGTTGTTTGGTCTGCTTTGGTGTTCTACGGTTCATCTCGTTGTTTGGTCTGCTTTGGTGTTCTACGGTTCATCTCGTTGTTTGGTCTGCTTTGGTATTCTGCTGTACATCTTGTTGTTGTAAAACAATCTGAAGTCCTAGTTCTGTGCTGGTCTGGTTTAGTGTTCTTCGGTACATCTCGTTGTTCTAAGATAATCTGAAATCCCAGTTCTGTGCTGGTCTGGTTTGGTGTTCTACGGTATATCTCGTTGTTCTAAGACAATCTGAAATCACAGTTCTGGGCTGAATTGATGCATTACACTGGAATATGCACATTTATTTATATTATTGAACACAGACGATCCTATTTGGTATTGTTTACGACAGTACGAAAAGTGGCTTTTCGATCAAGGTCTGATAGCGATAACTTCCTACAATACATTTCTTAGGTTTGTATTCTCTTAAGAAATAAAAAGTTAAAAAAGAAGAATAAAACCTTATGGTATTTTTGTATAAACCCACCAAAAGCGCAAACAGCAAGGATGCAGTGTGGCTTGAGAAACAAATTAAATCGCTTTTTAAAATTGTCTTAGAAACTACATTTTTTCAAATATTTGATTCCAAAATTGCGTTGATTCTAAACGATAGGTACGAGGTTTGAGGATATTACAAAACTGATGAAATAGAAGCTGCGCATGCTTCTGTAAATATGTTCTTAGAATCACTAAGCAAACTCCAAACGTGTTTATCTATCATGAACTAGGAAGAATGACAATACTGAGAGTACGATATTGTAAAATAATAACATACTGGTGTAAACTGCGAAAGATGCCAATCACTAGGGTTCCAAAACAAAGCTATAATTTACAGCTAACTTGGGGTGATAACTGTGAATGTAGGACACATCAAGTTAAACATTAACTATTTTCCTATGGTATTGGAAACGGTTGGACTAATGTGTGTATGCGTGCATGTGTGTGTGTGTGTGTGTGTGTGTAAAGAAAATTTGATTTTAAAGCATTGAAACATAAATATATGGATATTTTCTTGTTAGAATTGAATGGATATTTAAATTAGAATCTACAATTTTATAACATACAAGGAAATGGTCTCAGCCGTCAATATTAATTAGATAGTTTGAGTATTTTGTATAGTGCTCATTTACTATGTATGTTCAAAGCAGGAACGGAGACTTCATTATCATGGCTATTATAGGCAGATATTAAAATATTCCATATATACAGTGACCGTGTCCTTTTTGTATTGATATTGAAGACTAACATCACATTGTTACAAAATTTCCAACCTGAGAAGATCTTATATTCCTTTAAATTTCTACAATGATGACAATTATTACAAATTTTAAAAACTTTATGCAAAATAAAACTTAACATTTACAACATCATGCAGAATCTGGTACGTTTCCTACAACATTTTTTGAAGATCAGCATACAAACATATCTTGTCATCGTTAAAGAGACACCTGAAATATGACTTGAACTATGTTACTGGGTTCTTCCTGTTTTACACATTCCATCTGTTTTGTACCTGTTCTATTACAATAAATTATCAATTATTACTTTAAAATGATATGATGGCTTTCAAAACGAATTTAGTTTTAATCACAGGTTTGCCGTGTTTAGGACATTGATAACAACTGTTGATGTGTTATTCCTCAGAAAATGAGTTGGATTTTACCAAAGTAAATCAGAAAGATATATTTATTTACGGGTCAAGGGAACTGAACAAAAATCACTGTAGTCATTTGTTTACTTAAGAATTGAACATCATATTTTACATGATACATAAGGTTATGAAGCTTAAAAGTCCATTACGCGGTACATAAACGGCTGTATGGAGGCGAAGACTTTCCTGCATAGAATGTATTCGATCTTCACCAGTTTATTAAAATATGATGTTAAGTTTGTATAATTACATATAGTTATGAAATACAAACGAATCTTAAGAAATAAATAATATAATTATATTTTAATAAAAATCTGAAAAAGATGAAAATGCACAAGAAGTTTCGTTCTGGCGTTATGAATTATTAACTTCAGGTTTTCTGTGTCACATGATATGATTGTAACCAGTCAAAGCACTTGTCACAAAGGCTTGGTAAATATTTGTAATTATCAATCGCCACATCTGTAAAAATGCGGATGCATTGTATTATTATATAATATAGCTTCTTTCAGAAATTATTTTAATTTTATGTACGTGCTTCATCGCCTCCACATCCTTGCTTCCATTTAAAACTCATCAGTTGACATGCATGATGATGTTGATACATATGCCAATTTCCCCCCTGCGGGTCCGGGGTTGTAGAATTGGTCCGCCGTGCCTCGCTACGTGTCGTAAGAGGCGACTAAGTAGAGGCAACCTGTTTGCCGTGGGTTGCGACCCGTGTCGGAGGAGGAAAGGATCCTGGTAGCTGAGCAGAGGCTTTCCGATGCAATACACTACTTTGGCCTCTACTTCTTCTAGACGGGTGGTCGGGATGGGCCCGGTCTCGACAAATCGGCTGGTCACGCCGAGCCCTAGGAGGTCTTTATTTACTCGCTCACTTTCTTTATCTTTCTCGTTGTATCTCTCTTGATACCACCGTTGCCCCTACATTCTATCCCTTTAACTTTCCCTTTTCCAAGTCTTCGAAGACTTCCTAGAAGGCGGTGGCTCAACGGGTCAATTGGGAGGTAATTTTACCGACTGAGTATGTCTTATGGGATGAATCAGGAGGTGAATTTACCTACTGAGTATAACATCTGTGTATCCCTGACACTTGAAAAGTGTCCCCTTGTTGGGCTCCTTGGTGGGCGGGGAGCACGGGTGCTGAATTTTAAATCCACCAACATGGATATATCCAAAAAAAATCAACTCAAGCGTACCAAAACTTTATCTGACTCAGATGACGAACCATGTGGTGTGGATTCATTTCCACGCTTCATGGTTATACAGTCTAAAGATGCCACAAAACCGCTTAATGTACTCTCTCCGTTTGTGATCGAGAAAACAATTATGGGACTGATTGGAACACCAAAAGGTGTTAAAAAGTTAAAATCGGGCTGCCTACTTGTCGAGTGTGAGCGACGAGGTCAAACAGAAAACCTCAAGAAAATGACAACATTTTTCGATATTCCAGTGACCTCGTTCGCCCACACAACACTCAATTCGTCCAAAGGCGTGATTCGCTGTCGTGACTTGGCTGGAGTCAGCGACACGGATATCATTGAAGGGATGAAAAACGAAGGTGTCACTGCAGTCCGTAGAATACGTATTAAACGTAACAACAACCTGCAGGACACCAACACCATTATACTCACCTTCAACAAGCCAACAGTACCCAGAGTGGTCAAAGTTGGCTTTCTGCAAGTGAAGGTTGATGTGTACATCCCAAATCCACTTCGATATTATAAGTGTCAGAAATATGGTCATCATGAAGACCGCTGCTCAAGAAGCCAAATATGTGGCCGATGCGGAGATCACTCTCACCAGGAATCTGAGTGTAGAGCCACTCCGCATTGTGTCAACTGTGGAAAGGACAGCACCACGCCAATTCCAAGGATTGTGATACCTGGAAACAGGAGAAGGAAATACAGAGGGTTAAATACACATCCAACATTCCCTATCCAGAGGCCAGAAAGCTTGTACAGGCA
Organism: Megalonaias nervosa; assembly: GCA_016617855.1. Classification (NCBI taxonomy): domain Eukaryota; kingdom Metazoa; phylum Mollusca; class Bivalvia; order Unionida; family Unionidae; genus Megalonaias; species Megalonaias nervosa. The sequence goes on from JAECUM010052962.1 coordinate 7,771, forward strand.
AAAATATCTCTTCCTGGCCCATCCTTCTCCACTGTAGTGAAGAACAATCCCAAGGCAACGAAGGACGCTCAAACGCAGACAGATGCACCCGAGTCAACATCAAGCACTAACACCCCCCATTACCAAGCACAAAGAACCACGGCATCTACCCAAACAACATTCAATAATACCCAACAACAGAAATCACCAAAGAACAAAAACAGATCACAAGGAAATAGGCAGCAAAAGGGGTCAGAAGACCCCATCAAACTCTATAACAGGTTTGGGGACATTGAGAGCATGGATGCAGAAGATACTGCTCCATGTTCTCAAAGTAGCTCCAGACCTAACAAAAAAATCATCCCCGTACTTCCTCCGTAGAAATAACCATATAGATTCTCTCCGCGAAAAGTCTAACCTAGCTCCAAAATCTCCAATCTAAACTTATAATGAAGAACACGATCATACAATGGAATTGTCGAGGACTTAAAGCCAATTACAATGATATTCTCCTGCTTTTAAACGAATATGATCCTGCAATACTATGCCTTCAGGAAACCTTTTTAAAAGATAGGGACAACATCACACTTAAAAACTACTCCCTGTTTAACACCTACTTACAGAACGTTGACAGGGCCTCGGGAGGGGTTTCTATTGCTGTGAACAATAGAGCCCCACATAGCGTCATCCCTTTAAACACAAATTTGCAAGCCATTGCTGTGAGTGTCACTCTACATCGAGTGATTACATTTTGTTCTATTTATATACCACCAAACACCAACTTATTACCAAACCAATTAGACACGCTTGTTCAACAACTTCCTGCACCATTTGTTTTACTCGGTGATTTTAATGCCCATAATATTCTATGGGGATCAAATTACATGAGCGACAGGGGCAAAAGGGTCGAAGATTTTATTACTAGACACGACTTGTGTCTATTTAATACCAAATCTCCGACGTACTTGCACCCAGGAACTGGTACATACACATGTATCGACTTGACAATTTGTTCTCCTTCACTACTTTTGGATTATAATTGGAAGGTCGCTGATGACCTTCACAGCAGTGATCACTTTCCAATCTCTCTTAAGAACACCAACGTTACAATTGATGACACGATTCCACAGTGGAATTTAAAGAAAGCTGACTGGACCAAGTTTGAAACACTTTGTACAGCTAGACTTAACAGGAATACCGTCCTAAACGATATTGATCCTATTCGACAATTTACATCCGTCTTAATTGAGATTGCAGAAGAATCCATTCCTAAGTCCTCGCCGAATTGTAAAAGAACCCAAAACCGTGGTTCACTAAAGAATGTAAAGAAGCCATTAGACAACGCCGAGAAGCACTGAAAAAATTTAATAATCGTCCAACGCCCGAAAACTTAACTCAGTACCGTATTGTTCGGGCCAAAGCTCGCCGCATAATTAAAGAAAGTAAACGAGCATCATGGAAAAAATATGTTTCAACTGTAAACTCTCGTTCCTCAATAAAGAAAGTTTGGGACACGATCCGCAAAATAAATGGAAAGGGAAAATACAATTCATTCCGACATCTGAAGCTAAATAATAACAATTTCAATACCAAACATGAAATAGCTAATGTACTTGCTGATTGTTTCTCCAAAAATTCCTCATCGTCTAATTATTCAGAAGCTTTCCGAAGATTGAAAGCTCATAAAGAAAAAACACGGTTGAAATTCACATCGAATAACTCCGAGAGTTATAACCAACCGTTTTCATTGTCGGAGCTTATGGAATCTTTGAATAAGGCTCATGATACATCTGCTGGGCCTGACGATATACATTACCAGTTTTTGAAACACCTTCCAGAACCATCCTTAACAGTTCTTCTGGAAATCTTCAATGATTTATGGATTACTGGTAATGTACCAAAAATTTGGAAAGAAGCAACAGTAATACCAATTCCCAAACCAGGCAAAGATAGCGCAGATCCTAGCAACTATAGACCTATATCATTAACTAGCTGCGTTTGCAAAACAATGGAACGAATGATCAATTCTCGGTTTGTATGGTATTTGGAAACTAACAATTTAATATCACCTTTCCAAAGTGGCTTTCGTTATGGTCGTAGTACCAATGATCATCTGGTTAGACTGGACACATTTATTCGCGACGCTTTTATCAAGAAGGAACACTTAGTAGCGGTTTTCTTTGATCTGGAAAAGGCCTATGACACAACGTGGAGGTACGGAATACTAAATGACCTGCACGAGCTGGGTCTAAAAGACCGACTGCCCTCGTTCATATCAAACTTCCTCTCAGACAGGGAATTCAAGGTACGAGTGGGCTCTACCCTCTCTGATATGCACGATCAAGAGATGGGTGTGCCCCAGGGCAGTATTTTATCGGTGACGCTTTTCAACATAAAAATTAATAGCATCACCAAGTGTCTGACTCCCGGTGTGGATTGCTCCCTATATGTTGACGACTTTTTAATATGTTACCGATCCAAGCACATGCATACAATCGAAAGACAATTGCAGCAAAATATCAACAAGATTCAAAATTGGGCCAATACTAACGGTTTCAAATTCTCGAAATTAAAAACTGTATGTATGCATTTCTGTCAGCTACGAAGACATCATGATGGACCTAAACTCACGCTGGACGGAACACCTATTCCAGTTGTTGAGGAAGCAAAATTTTTAGGTATTATCTTCGACAGAAAACTGACCTTTATTCCACACCTGAAGAATTTGAAAGCTAAATGCTTGAAGTCTCTAGACTTACTTAAAGTAATAGCGCACACTGACTGGGGTGCTGATAGGAAAGTCCTACTCAGTTTATACAGAACATTTATTCGCTCGAAACTAGACTATGGTTGCGTTGTCTATGGTTCAGCTAGGAAGTCCTATTTGAAGATGCTAGACCCAATTCATCATCAGGGAATAAGACTTGCCTTGGGAGCATTTAAGACATCCCCGTGTGAAAAGCCTACTCGTTGAAGCGAACGAACCACCTTTACCACAACGTAGAGAAATGCTTTCTGCACAGTATGCTCTCAAATTAAGCTCAAACCCTCTGAACCCTGCTTTTTCGGCTGTTTTTGAACCCAAATATAAAAACTTATATGACAATAAACCAAACGTCATACCTACCTTTGGCATTAGAATATTACCATGCCTTGACAGTACCAAAATTGAATGTTCAAAAATTCTGAAAACGACCTCTCCGAAACACCTCCCTGGCTACTTCAACAACCAAAGGTACTTTTCACATTACACGATGGAAAAAAATCGGAGACAAACCCTTCCATCTTCCACAACTCTTACCATGAACTAATCGCCCAATTTGAAAATTATACAAGAATATATACTGATGGATCAAAAGATCAGGAAAAGGCTGCTGGAGCCTTCGTTAGTGGAAAACACACAACAAAAGTCCGCTTGCCAAATGGTACATCCATTTTTTCAGCTGAAATCAGAGCAATAGACCTTGCATTGCAATATATTGAAAGCAAGCGTATTTTAAATAGCATCATTTTCTCCGATTCACTATCAGTACTTCAGTCACTACATATTAGAAAACTGGAGAATCCATTATTAGCTAATGTTCTCCTTAAACATACTGAGCTGAGTACCTCCCACAATATAGTATACTGTTGGTTACCCAGCCATATTGGAATTAAAGGTAATGACAAAGCAGACTGCGCTGCTAAAATGGCTCTATCACTAGAACCATCTCATTTTAATACACCGTATACGGATTTTATACGTAGTATCAAAGAATGTTTACGTCAGAAATGGCAGGCATCATGGAATGATGCCGTGAATAACAAACTTCATGCCATCAAGCCAACCCTAGGAGAATGGACTCCTTCCTACAGAGCCGTCCGTAGGGAGGAGGTAGTCGTTGCAAGAATTCGAATCGGCCATACTTATTTAACCCACTCCTACATACTAAAAGGAGAAGACCCTCCAGAGTGCATATCTTGCAATGAACCATTCACTGTTAAGCACTTTATGTTGGAGTGTTTCGACCTCCAACCTATGCGTAATCATTATTACAATGTGCATGACATTAGGGAGCTCTTTGATACAGTTAGCGTTTCTTATATTATAGACTTCCTGAAGGAAGTAAATATTTATCATAAGCTATAGCTTGTATGCTATCACCTTGAACAGTTTTATGTGCTATATATACCGTCGGTAGATTTTAATTACCTTTCATCTGTTTTCGTTGTCATACATCATTTGCACTCCCCGTTGATCGGGAAACTATTTATTTATAACTGTTACCATTGTATCTTTTTACCTTCAACTGTTTGGTTTCGTATCGCTGGTCGATACTAAACCTTTTACCACTTTTACATGATGAAAGATATAACCTTTTGTATGGCGCTAAATAGCCTCATAGTGCTGGTGCGCCGTAAAAATTCAACCAACCAACCAACCATATGCCAATTTAATCTTTGTCTTTCATACACACCATTTCCTTGTAATATTTCAAGACATATTCAATTTGATTTGGTCAGACCTTTTGTCTGTCTGGACTCTTACGACATCAGGCGGAATTGCAACAAGCACAGTTCTGTCATTTCACAAAGCTATTAGATACAAGGCCGTTATTAGTTGCATTTGTATAGTTGTTCTCCCTCGAATGAGCTGGTGTCTCAAGATGCAGTGACGAATACAGACATAAAGAATAGTAGACATGATTGCAGACATTATGAATAGTAGACATGATTACAGACATAAAGAACAGTAGACACGATTACCGATATAACGAACTGTAGACATGATTACAGACATAAAGAATAGTATACATGATTACAGACATAAAGAATAGTATACATGATTACAGACATAAAGAATAGCAGACATGATTACAGACACAAAGAATAGTAGACACGATTACCGATATAATGAACTGTAGACAGGATTACAGATATAAAGAATAGTAGACATGTTTACAGACCTAAAGAATAGTATACATGATTACAGACACAAAGAACAGCAGACATGATTACGGATATAAAAATAGCAGAAATGATTACAGACATAAAGAATAGCAGACATGAATACGGAAGTAAAGAATATTATGCATGATTACAGACATAAAGTCCCCCTGCGGGTCCGGGGTTGTAGAATTGGCCCGCCGTGCCTCGCTACGTGTCGTAAGAGGCGACTAAGTAGAGGCAACCTGTTTGCCGTGGGTTGCGACCCGTGTCGGAGGAGGAAAGGATCCTGGTAGTTGAGCAGAGGCTTTCCGATGCAATACACTACTTTGGCCTCTACTTCTTCTAGACGGGTGGTCGGGATGGGCCCGGTCTCGACAAATCGGCTGGTCACGCCGAGCCCTAGGAGGTCTTTATTTATTCGCTCACTTTCTTTATCTTTCTCGTTTTATCTCTCTTGATACCACCGTTGCCCCTACATTCTATCCCTTAACTTTCCCTTTTCCAAGTCTTAGAAGACTTCCTAGAAGGCGGTGGCTCAACGGGTCAATTGGGAGGTAATTTTACCGACTGAGTATGTCTTATGGGATGAATCAGGAGGTGAATTTACCTACTGAGTATAACATCTGTGTATCCCTGACACTTGAAAAGTGTCCCCTTGTTGGGCTCCTTGGTGGGCGGGGAGCACGGGTGCTGAATTTTAAATCCACCAACATGGATATTTCCAAAAAAAAATCAACTCAAAACGTACCAAAACTGGATCTGACTCAGATGACGAACCATGTGGTGTGGAATCATTTCCACGCTTCATGGTTATACAATCTACAGACGAATCAAAACCGCTAGCCTCATTGTCTCCGTTTGTTATTGAAAAGACAATTACGGGTATAATTGGTACTCCAAAAAGTGTAAAGAAGTTGAAATCGGGCTGCCTACTTGTTGAATGTGAGCGACTGGGTCAGACCGAGAATATCCGGAAAATGAAGACATTTTTCGATATTCCGGTGACCTCATTCGCTCACACAACACTCAACTCGTCTAAAGGCGTGATTCGATGTCGGGACTTGGCTGGAGTCAGCGACAAAGATATCATCGAAGGGATGAAAAACGAAGGTGTCACTGCAGTTCGCAGAATAAGAATTAAACGTAATAACAATCTGCAGGACACCAACACATTCGTACTCACCTTCAACAAGCCAACAGTACCCAGAGTGGTAAAAGTTGGCTTTCTGCAAGTGAAGGTTGATGTGTACATACCAAATCCACTTCGATGTTATAAGTGTCAGAAATATGGTCATCATGAAGACCGCTGCTCAAGAAGCCAAATATGTGGCCGATGCGGAGATCACTCTCACCAGGAATCTGAGTGTAGAGCCACTCCGCATTGTGTCAACTGTGGAAAGGAGCACCACGCCAATTCCAAGGATTGTGATACCTGGAAACAGGAGAAGGAAATACAGAGGGTTAAATATACATCCAACATTCCCTATCCAGAGGCCAGAAAGCTTGTACAGGCAAAAACATCTCTTCCTGGCCCATCCTTCTCCACTGTAGTGAAGAACAATCCCAAAGCAACGAAGGACGCTCAAACGCAGACAGATGCACCCGAGTCAACATCAAGCACTAACACCCCCCATTACCAAGCACAAAGAACCACGGCATCTACCCAAACAACATTCAATAATACCCAACAACAGAAATCACCAAAGAACAAAAACAGATCACAAGGAAATAGGCAGCAAAAGGGGTCAGAAGACCCCATCAAACTCTATAACAGGTTTGGGGACATTGAGAGCATGGATGCAGAAGATACTGCTCCATGTTCTCAAAGTAGCTCCAGACCTAACAAAAAAATCATCCCCGTACTTCCTCCGTAGAAATAACCATATAGATTCTCTCCGCGAAAAGTCTAACCTAGCTCCAAAATCTCCAATCTAAACTTATAATGAAGAACACGATCATACAATGGAATTGTCGAGGACTTAAAGCCAATTACAATGATATCCTCCTGCTTTTAAACGAATATGATCCTGCAATACTATGCCTTCAGGAAACCTTTTTAAAAGATACGAACAACATCACACTTAAAAACTACTCCCTGTTTAACACCTACTTACAGAACGTTGACAGGGCCTCAGGAGGGGTTTCTATTGCTGTGAACAATAGAGCCCCACATAACGTCATCCCTTTAAACACAAATTTGCAAGCCATTGCTGTGAGTGTCACTCTACATCGAGTGATTACATTTTGTTCTATTTACATACCACCAAACACCAACTTATTACCAAACGAATTAGACACGCTTGTTCAACAACTTCCTGCACCATTTGTTTTACTCGGTGATTTTAATGCCCATAATATTTTATGGGGATCAAATTACATAAGCGACAGGGGCAAAAAGGTCGAAGATTTTATTACTAGACACGACTTGTGTCTATTTAATACCAAATCTCCGACGTACTTGCACCCAGGAACTGGTACATACACATGTATCGACTTGACAATTTGTTCTCCTTCACTACTTTTGGATTATAATTGGAAGGTCGCTGATGACCTTCACAGCAGTGATCACTTTCCAATCTCTCTTAAGAACACCAACGTTACAATTGATGACACGATTCCACAGTGGAATTTAAAGAAAGCTGACTGGACCAAGTTTGAAACACTTTGTACAGCTAGACTCAACAGGAATACCGTCCTAAACGATATTGATCCTATTCGACAATTTACATCCGTCTTAATTGAGATTGCAGAAGAATCTATTCCTAAGTCCTCGCCGAATTGTAAAAGAACCCAAAAACCGTGGTTCACTAAAGAATGTAAAGAAGCCATTAGACAACGCCGAGAAGCACTGAAAAAATTTAATAATCGTCCAACGCCCGAAAACTTAACTCAGTACCGTATTGTTCGGGCCAAAGCTCGCCGCACCATTAAAGAAAGTAAACGAGCATCATGGAAAAAATATGTTTCAACTTTAAACTCTCGTTCCTCAATAAAGAAAGTTTGGGACACGATCCGCAAAATAAATGGGAAGGGAAAATACAATTCATTCCGACATCTGAAGCTAAATAATAACAATTTCAATACCAAACATGAAATAGCTAATGTACTTGCCGATTGTTTCTCCAAAAATTCCTCATCGTCTAATTATTCAGAAGCTTTCCGAAGACTGAAAGCTCATAAAGAAAAAACACGGTTGAAATTCGCATCGAATAACTCAGAGAGCTATAACCAACCGTTTTCATTGTCGGAGCTTATGGAATCTTTGAATAAGGCCCATGATACATCTGCTGGGCCTGACGATATACATTACCAGTTTTTGAAACACCTTCCAGAACCATCCTTAACAGTTCTTCTGGAAATCTTCAATGATTTATGGATTACTGGTAATGTACCAAAAATTTGGAAAGAAGCAACAGTAATACCAATTCCCAAACCAGGCAAAGATAGCGCAGATCCTAGCAACTATAGACCTATATCATTAACTAGCTGCGTATGCAAAACAATGGAACGAATGATCAATTCTCGGCTTGTATGGTATTTGGAAACCAACAATTTAATATCTCCTTTCCAAAGTGGCTTTCGTTATGGTCGTAGTACCAATGATCATCTGGTTAGACTGGAAACCTTTATTCGCGACGCTTTTATCAAGAAGGAACACTTAGTAGCGGTTTTCTTTGATCTGGAAAAGGCCTATGACACAACGTGGAAGTACGGAATACTAAATGGCCTGCACGATCTGGGTCTAAAAGGCCGACTGCCCTCGTTCATATCAAACTTCCTCTCAGACAGGGAATTCAAGGTACGAGTGGGCTCCACCCTCTCTGATATGCACGATCAAGAGATGGGTGTGCCCCAGGGCAGTATTTTATCGGTGACGCTTTTCAACATAAAAATTAATAGCATCACCAAGTGTCTGACTCCCGGTGTGGATTGCTCCCTATATGTTGACGACTTTTTAATATGTTACCGATCCAAGCACATGCATACAATTGAAAGACAATTACAGCAAAATATCAACAAGATTCTAAATTGGGCCAATACTAACGGTTTCAAATTCTCGAAATCAAAAACTGTATGTATGCATTTCTGTCAGCTACGAAGACATCATGATGGACCTAAACTCACGCTGGACGGAACACCTATTCCAGTTGTTGAGGAAGCAAAATTCTTAGGTATTATCTTCGACAGAAAACTGACCTTTATTCCACACCTGAAGAATTTGAAAGCTAAATGCTTGAAGTCTCTAGACTTACTTAAAGTAATAGCGCACACCGACTGGGGTGCTGATAGGAAAGTCATACTCAGTTTATACAGAACATTTATTCGCTCGAAACTAGACTATGGTTGCGTTGTCTATGGTTCAGCTAGGAAGTCCTATTTGAAGATGCTAGACCCAATTCATCATCAGGGAATAAGACTTGCCTTGGGAGCATTTAAGACATCCCCGTGTGAAAGCCTACTCGTTGAAGCGAACGAACCACCTTTACCACAACGTAGAGAAATGCTTTCTGCACAGTATGCTCTCAAATTAAGCTCAAACCCTCTGAACCCTGCTTTTTCGGCTGTTTTTGAACCCAAATATAAAAACTTATATGACAATAAACCAAACGTCATACCTACCTTTGGCATTAGAATATTACCATGCCTTGACAGTACCAAAATTGATCTTTCAAAAATTCTGAAAACGACCGTCTCCGAAACACCTCCCTGGCTACTTCAACAACCAAAGGTACTTTTCACATTACACGATGGAAAAAAATCGGAGACAAACCCTTCCATCTTCCACAACTCTTACCATGAACTAATCGCCCAATTTGAAAATTATACAAGAATATATACTGATGGATCAAAAGATCAGGAAAAGGCTGCTGGAGCCTTCGTTAGTGGAAAACACACAACAAAAGTTCGCTTCCCAAATGGTACATCCATTTTTTCAGCTGAAATCAGAGCAATAGACCTTGCATTGCAATATATTGAAAGCAAGCGTATTTTAAATAGCATCATCTTCTCCGATTCACTATCAGTACTTCAGTCACTACATAATAGAAAACTGGAGAATCCATTATTAGCTAATGTTCTCCTGAAACATACTGAGCTGAGTACCTCCCACAATATAGTATACTGTTGGTTACCCAGCCATATTGGAATTAAAGGTAATGACAAAGCAGACCGCGCTGCTAAAATGGCTCTATCACTAGAACCATCTCATTTTAATACACCGTATACGGATTTTATACGTAGTATCAAAGAATGTTTACGTCAGAAATGGCAGGCATCATGGAATGATGCCGTGAATAACAAACTTCATGCCATCAAGCCAACCCTAGGAGAATGGACTCCTTCCTACAGAGCCGTCCGTAGGGAGGAGGTAGTCGTTGCAAGAATTCGAATCGGCCATACTTATTTAACCCACTCCTATATACTAAAAGGAGAAGACCCACCAGAGTGCATATCTTGCAATGAACCATTCACTGTTAAGCACTTTATGTTGGAGTGTTTCGACCTCCAACCTACGCGTAATCATTATTACAATGTGCATGACATTAGGGAACCCTTTGATACAGTTAGCGTTTCTTATATTATAGACTTCCTGAAGGAAGTAAATATTTATCATAAGTTATAGCTTTTATGCTATCACCTTAAACAGTTTTATGTGCTAGATATATACCGTTGTTAGATTTTAATTACCTTTCATCTGTTTTAGTTGTCATACATCATTTGCACTCCCCGTTGATCTGGAAACTTTATTTATCACCGTTACTATTTTATCGTTTTACCTTCAACTGTTTGGTTTCGTATCGCTGGTCGATACGTAATCTTTTACCACTTTTAAATAATGAAAGATATAACCTTTTGTATGGCGCTAAATAGCCTCATAGTGCTGGTGCGCCCTAAAAAATTCAATCAACCAACCAACCAACCAACAGACATAAAGAATAGTAGACATGATTATAGACATAAAGAATAGTAGACAGGATTACAGACATAAAGAATAGTAGACAGGATTACAGACATAAAGAGTAGTAGACATGATTACAGACACAAAGAACAGTAGACATGATTACGGACATAAAGAATAGTAGACATGATTACAGACATAAAGAATAGCAGACATGAATACGGAAGTAAAGAATATTATACATGATTACAGACATAAAGAATAGTAGACATAATTATAGACATAAAGAATAGTAGACATGATTACGGACATAAAGAATAGTATACATGATTACGGAGATAAAGAATAGTAGACATGATTTCATACATGAAGAATAATATGATTACAGACACAAAGAATGGGAGACATGGTTGCAGACACAAAGAATAGTAGACATGATTACGGACATGAAGAATGGTATACATGATTACAGACATAAAGAATTGTAGGTGTGATCATATTCACAACAAATAGTAAGCATTATTCCAGGGCGCCGTAACAAAAGCGCGCAAGACAAAAGCGCGCCGACATAAGCCCGCCGAGAAAAGCGCGTGGACAAATGCGTGCAATTATAAACAACCCGACAAATACGCGCAAGACAAAAGCGCGCATTTATAACTCTTTCTCATAGTACATTAATTCTAAGCAATGCCAACTTCTCAGTCTTCTCAACCGTTTAAGTTAATTGATCCATATAGTTAAATTGTAAAGAAGACCGTAAGATTGAGTTGTAAGGTGTCTGTTCAACCTTTTCCACTCATTCTTGTTTCGGTCAATTATAAATAACTTTAACCCTCCGTCGATCGGCAATAATTGACCAGTGAAGCGTGTTAATTGGCAATGCATGTGGTCTGATCAAAAATGTTATAAATACGTATGCCTAAAAAAAATTATCTAAAAAAATTTACAATCATGGAGAAAACGCTATCGCAGAAGCAAAATGATCATCTTTTGTATGATGGAAACAGACTTCGTACAGAGTTCTGGCTGACGGAAGTACATCATGGAGATGTTCAAGGCGAGATTGTTCTGGGCGTATCAAAGTTAGTCGAACAGATGATGTGGTTATTGTGTCAGAACATAATCATGCATCAGATCCAAATCGAAATGAAGCAAATAAAGTTATGGCCGAAATTCCTCAACGAGCTGTAAACACCGTGGAGAAACCTCGACAAATCATCCAAAAAAGCACAGCTGGAGTTTCCTTGGAAGTAGCCAGTCATCTTCCTGAATATACAGCATCTCAAAGAACAATTCAACGACAACGAAAGCGACGTACAGTTCCTTAAGGTCCGGTGAATTCTGTTGCCGATATTGTCATTCCAAATACACTTCAACAGACAACAAGAAACGAAGATTTCGTGCTGTGGGATTCCGGTGAAGATGACGAGAAACGAATTTTTATGTTTGGAACAGCATCGAATTTGAATATTCTTCAACAGCACGATCATTAGTTCATCGATGGAACATTCAAAGTTGCACCAACTATCTTCTGTCAAGTGCTTACAATACATGCACTGATCCGCTGGTGTACGTCTTACTTCCAGGCAAATCAGAAGAAAGCTATGAACGTGTCCTAGAAAAACTGAAAGAATTGCAACCAACATTGAATCCCTCAAGTATCATGTTGGACTACGAGAAGGCCAGCCACAATGCCTATAATCACGTCTTTCCTGGAGCAAGATTGGTTGGATGTTTATTTCACCTCGGTCAGAATCTGTGGCGCAAGGTTCAAGATTTTAATCTTGCAACTGCATACCGTGATGATGCAAATTTATGAATGCACGTCAAAATGATGCTGGATCTCAGCTTCGTTCCAGTAGCTGGTGTTCCTGCAGCTTTCGAAGATTTGGTTGATAGTTGTCCTCCACAAATGACATCATTGGTCAACTTCTGGGAAGACACCTATATAGGTAGACAAAGAAGAGGTCGACGTGCAAATCCAAGATTTGCCTTACAACTCTGGAACATCCGAGATCGAGTAATCGACAACCTGCCACGCACCAACAACTCAATTGAAGCCTGGCATCGTTCATTTCAACAGACGGTAGATTGTCATCAACCATCAGTATTCAAGTTAATCGAACACTTTCGTAAAGAACAAAATCACTACGAATTGAAAATTGAGAGATTTCGTTCGGGCAACAGACAAGCAGAGGTATCTAAATCATAGTACGTTAGTCTTAATCGCCGTCTCCAGGCTTTGGTCCCAACATATGGAACAGTACCGTTAGAAGATTACTTGCGAGGAATAGCTCATAACATTAACATCTAACACTTCTACTTATGATTTATACATAATCAGGCTATTTTTGCACAATATTTCTTTTTTTTTCAATATTTTTATAAGTCAATAATAGGTTTGTTAACATTTCACAACAAGTGTGTATAGGGCGACCGCCGTGTATAGAGTGATAAACATTGTATAGAGTGATAAACATTGTATAGAGTGATAAACATTGTAAGTTAATAAACCAACATTGTGTCAATTTGTCATGCAAATATTTTTTAAACTTTATATGTTTTATTTATTTATGCATATTATGCATTATATTGTAAGAACATTTGTTGACACTTTCTTAGGCGCGCTTGCGTCCTGCGCACATTTGTCGCTGCGCGCTTTTGACTGTGCGATTATATCGGTGCGCATTTGTCTTGCGCGTTTTGTCGGGTCACCTGATTCAAAACTTAAAGAATAGTAGACATGATTACAAACATAAACAGCAGTAGATATGATTACCGACATAAAGAATAGTAGACATGATTATAGACATACAGAATAGTAGACATGATTACAAACATAAAGAGTAGTATACATGATTACCGATATAAAGAATAGTAGACGTGATTACAGACATAAAGAAAAGTATATATGATTACAGGCATAAAGAATAGTAGGTGTGATTATATTCACAACAAATAGTAGGCATGATTCCATACTTAAAGCATAGTAGACATGATTACAAACATAAAGAAAAGTATACATAATTCCAGACATAAAGTGTAGTAGACATGATCACAGACATAAAGAAAAGTGTACATGATTACAGAGACAAAGAAAAGTAGACATGATTACAGACATAAAGAATAGTATACATGATTAAAAACATAAAGAATAGTAGACATAATTACAGACATAAAGAATAGTAGACATGATTACAGACACAAAGAATAGTAGACATGATTACAAACATAAAGAATAGTAGACATGATTATATACATAAAGAATGGTAGACATGATTATGGACATAAAGAGTAGTAGACATGGTTACAGACATAAAGTATAGTAGACATGATTACGGACATAAAGAATAGTAGACATGATTACAGACATAAAGAATAGTAGACATGATTACAGACATAAAGAATAGTAGACATGATTACAGACATAAAGTATAGTAGACATGATTATAGACATAAAGAATAGTAGACATGATTACAAACATAAAGAATAGTAGACATGATTAAAGACATCAAGTATAGTAAATATGATTATAGACATAAAGAATAGTAGACATGATTACGGACATAAAGAGTAGCAGACTTGACTACAAACATAAGGTATAGTAGATATGATTACGGACATAAAGTATAGTGGACATGATTATAGACATAAAGAATAGTAGACATGATTACAAACATAAAGAATAGTAGACATGATTAAAGACATAAAGTATAGTAGACATGATTATAGACATAAAGAATAGTAGACATGATTACGGACATAAAGAGTAGCAGACATGATTACAAACATAAGGTATAGTAGACACGATTACAGACATAAAGAATAGTAGACATGATTACAGACATAAAGTATAGTAGACATGATTAAAGACATAAAGTATAGTAGACATGATTACAGACATAAAGAATAGCAGACATGATTACGGACATAAAGAATAGTAGACATGATTGTAGACATAAGGAATAGAATAAACGATTGCAGACATAAAGAATAGTAGACATGATTTTGCTTAAGATGCGTGGTGTCCTGCACCTGACAACAATGATACAATCAACACGAAACAAACAGAAATTCCATGACTGTGTGATAAGTTCGAATATATCTAAATATTTTCAGAAAAAAATCATTCCAATGCTTATTTGTGTGGGGTGGGGTAAGGTGTAGGGTGGGGTAAGGTGTAGGGGGTGTGCCTGATCGAAAACCTACTATTTACAATACATGTAGAAATATCTTCGAAACTCTGAAACTTTAAAAAGCATAGAAAATATTATTTTCATAAATGTCTTTAATTTAGATACTACGTGAACGGAATTATATCAAAAGCTGTACCCAAAACTGGCTGAGCAGTTTTAAAGCTATGGCCAATTAATCTCAGAGATTCGCGTCGTTAGTTTGGGCTGCGAACGTCGATATGATATATACGTATGACGTCGCCTAGATGCATCTGGTTTATCGCTGATAATTTTGTATACCTATTCTCTGTTGCCCTCGAGATCATTTTGAAACAGTACAAAACACACACGAAACAGCAATATTTAACTATACTGAAAATTCAAAAATATGTATTCAGAATATGAAAGTTACACGTGGAATCAGTTTATGAAGCTGTTCGATTGGTTCAACCTACTTCAAGAATCTACCGTTTTTCACTACTTTTATTCGTTCTGAAATCTCAGAATTGTACGATATTCCATTCCAAGATACTGCTAAGACGTGTACTTTTATTTCATATGAAACTTGGAGTCGTTTTCAACTGACTTCATCTTGTTACATAACCGGAATGGACTAAGCACATGGCAGGTACGGGCTTGCAAACACCGAGACATCCTGTATATCGGTGACGTCGTCAAATACGACAAAGAAATCGAAAATTATGCCTTACAAAATTGTTGCTTTTTTTATTAAAAAGAAAAAACAAAAAAGCAAACTGCAGTAAAACCAAATTTTTCAATATATTTCACAAATAATAAAATCGGTTTCCCATAAGTAATTTCTTTTAATTTAACAAGGTGTGTAGCCTTGTGTTTGATGTTTTCCTAATATGTATTTGTAAATTTCACAATCCTGGATCCATAAGATGGTAATTTTCCTTTTCCTTGAGTGTTTCTTGTCATTGATGCTATTTAATTTGGTTTCCTTCATACGCACTAACAAAAGTTTAGAAATCTTCATTCAACTTTTATACACCCCGCATTTACAAATAATTATTCCCAGCATGTTCGAGGACGAAAATATGCCCAAACCACACCTCTGCATGTCTCAAGAGGCGACTAAAGGAGGCAGGATCCCTCGTGCAGCTTAGCGTGTTAGACTCGCTATGGAAAAGGTGCAGGTTTGAATTCTACCATCAGCCTGAATTGAACACCGCTTCAAAATTTCTGGAATAAAAAATATAAAACCAATCAGTATCTGAACAAGCTTGAATGAGATTATATTTCCTTTGAACGAGCGAGCAAGAACGTAAAGACAACCGTTATAATGACATATTTTCTCAGATCTATTCAGAATTTTATGTGATAGGGTTTCATACACCACATAAATGGATGAGTGTTTTTTTTTTTTTTTTAAATACGCTAGAGTTGTCACACTGAGGACACTTTTTATAAATATATTGGTGTCAGTTTCAGTAATTAATTGATTACCCGAACATTAGTTTCCAAACTATCAATCATCTTTGTAATTTTTTCAATATTTTATTATCGGAGCTCTTTTTGCGCATGTCATAAGAGATAATCAGTACGACATCACATCTTAAATGGATTTTGCATGGTGTTTCATTTGCCACGAATATTGTATTATTTATTTATAATAATTATTATAGCAATGAAAAGGCTAAGATTTCGTCAATTTCAGATCTTCGTTTGAAATTTTCACTCCATCAGAATTGAAATTGCACATCGCATAATATGATTGCATGTTTGCATCTAACCAATGTAACCAATTTGGTATCTAACAAGCCAGGACGATTTTAATTTGTTGTCTTGACTACACAAGATACCCAATATCTGTTCACAATTATTTTTTTTATCTCACATTCAGTAAAACATATCAGATACATACGCTTAGTAATTTTAAACTAGGATAGAAAGTGTTGTCGTCTTTGTTCCAAGTATTTGATAGTTAAGATTCGAATCAAGAAAGATTTACGAACAATCACCATCGTATCAAATCTCAACCCAATGACGACAATACTTCTAGGCAAACACACCAAATTTTGAACAATGCCACTACGGTAAATATATAGAATAACCAGAATACAAAACTTGAACATCATAGTGAAACAGATAAATCGTCGTGTAAATAACTAATTTGTTTTGGTTGCAAAAGAAGCTGTCTTTATATTTTGTTTCCAAATGCCATTAGGAAATGCACAAAAGTATCAATTTGGACAAAACACATCCAAAGGGGAATCGATTTGTCGAGACATTGTATATTTTAAAGTTTGCCAATTAATTAATGCTTGAAAAAGAAAACATATTTATAGTATAAAAGTCATTAATTGAGAAGTAAATAAGCCAGGCATACCTATTTAGATTTAATCTCAGTACATTTTAGAGAGACTTAGAGATATATTTGTCTCTCATATCTGGGAAATATACTTTCATTTCAACTTCGAGATATTTGTATGTCATATCTGGGATATACACTTTCCTTTCATATCCGCTTGTTAATATAACTAATAGTGTCTTAACGTCCTTTCCGGTAATAAAATTGAAAATATTCAGTATATTAATATGTTTGCTGGTATTTCATGGTCAAGTTGGGAACTCGGCATTTTTGCCTAATCTAATATGATATACTGAACTAGACCTTATCCATTGGAGTGAAAAACTGAAACAACATTCTAACATTTAAGTCAATGTATTTAAATTTGTAATGTCTTATCTTATTATAGTAACTGTAGACGAAACGTTAACACGTGCTCAAATGTAATAAACACAATACCAAAGCTAATCATTAATTTGGATTATCTGTATTTTAGGATAATATTTTATTGTTATAGAGACATCTCATTCGGCTATCCTTTATTGTGCTGTTGATATCTCACTATTCTTCGGTACCGAGGGGTTTTTCTACTTGCAAAGTTTGACCTCCACCCCCACCGTTTTCTTTTCCGTCTTCTTCTTCTTCTCTCAGTATGTGATCCCGTTAAATATAAATATTATTTATCATCAAAAATCCTTCAACAGTGTGTAAAATACTTTTGTTAGGAAATAATCATGAGTATATTACATGGCTGTGATAATTAGCCCGACACTGAACTTTGGATAATAAAGTGCCTGATGGAAAGGTCACATGAAAGTGTTTCTTTTCGTCGTTGTTGATCAGTAATGTGTAAAATTTAATTTCAATACCTAGAGAAACTGATCCTTTCATTTTACGAAAATTGACAAGATGCTTTTTATTTTATATACAGCTGTAGGTTTTTGAACGACAGGTAGTTCTTTTTCAAAAAATATTTTATTACGTGTATTAGATACGCAAAAGGGTTAAGAACAAGTTTTCATTGGGAAAGTTTGCTCCAACTTTGAATAGCCTTTTACCTAAAACAATTTCAAAACATAATATTTCATCTATCTGGTGAAACGTACAAAAGAATTTGAAATGATTCTTGAATTAGTATAAGAAAAAAACTGATATATTCAGCTACAAAGTGAAGTAAACTAGCATAGATTTTGGCGTTATATGTCATGTTTTGATAAAGTAATGTATGTATGTGCTTTCTGTGCAAGGTAGGAGTTTGACTTTCCTTCCATTTGACTGTAACTGTTAAATCGATCTGTAAATCTAATGACTTTTGTTAGCTTTGATATCCGTCTCACTTTTAAATTTGCTGTCAAATGTCTAATTATTAAATCATAGGTTTTAACTATGGCACAAAAAATAAGATGTACGGTTTATATCGCTGCAGTTCTGTCGACACTACAATATTTCTACCTCAATAAGCATATTAGAAACGAACCAATTATGGGTCATTTCGGTGATCTTGCTTCGTCATTCTCATTTCGACAAGATAACGTTACCTATCACCAAAGTACGTTCAACTTACCTCCACATCTACCGCATTCATAACTTGGTAACATAAGATACTTCAGCCATTCTTTCAAACAGATTTTTATTTCTTATCTCGCACGACACTATATCATATATCACATAACCATATCTTGCGTGAAAAGAAAGTAAGGGGTACTCTGTACTGTTTGATTAATAGGTTACATAGCTATGATATATATATATATATATATATATATATATATATATATATATATATATATATATATATATATATATATATATATTAAAGCTGAATTAACTCCGTAATTCATGCTTGCTTCTAAAGTTGCCAAGCTCCGTTATGCTGTTTCAACGGTACCAACCCCAAACTCTGTAGTTATGTATATTGATTGTGCTTAAAAATGCATAATTTTATTTTTGAAAATTGCAATTAGGGTAATTATACTTACGAATAATTTATTATATTTGTATTGTCATCAAGACTATATTAATGTTTATTTTGTGTTTGGTAAACTTACATAAATACAAATGATCTGTAGTTTGTGTCTGATATACTTACATAAGCAGGAATTATTAGTATTTTGTTTCTGGTACACCTACTTAAACAGGAATTGTCTGTATTTTGTATTTGGAATGCTTGCACAGGAATTATCAGTATTTCTCATTTTTCCACAAGTCATGCTTATAATGATTGTTTTATTGTCCGAAATGTTTGAGGATAGAGGAGTGCCAAACATGAGAAAATTCGACTAAAGAAATAAAAGAATTAAACTAAAACAGGAGACTGCTTTTGTGTCCTTTTCGCAGAAATAATCTGCACCTTTTATTGGTTTGGGTGGCTTTTGCTTTGAGACACGTGCGAGTCGTAAGTTGTACCCAAATTGGGAAATTCGTGTGAAGCGTGAGCACTGTTTTCTTTTTCTCTTCTGACTCCGGGGCAGTTTTGTACGCGTTGTGGACAACACCTGCGCAAGATGGGCGTGATTCATGCTTTAGTTTAGAGCGTGTGATTTTGTTATCAGATTGGTAAGGGTATAAACTAAATGAAAGAAAGCAGAATTAAAATCAAGGTCACGCGTAAATTTTTGTACATGTCTAATAACTTACCCTGAAGAGCAAATATTGAAGACTTCAGTGACCTAATTTTATGTCATCAGTGATGGAAGACTTATTCTAGATCAGGGGTCTCAAACTCAAACCACCCTGAGGGCCGCATGAGGGCATTTTCGATAGCCCAAGGGCCACACCACCTTTGTTATCTCTCATAACACCTTTTGATGCCAATCATTTTGCGGGCCACAGTATAAAGCTTGGCGGGCCGTGTGTTTGAGACCCCTGTTCTGGATGGTGTTTTTGAAATAGTTGCTGAATTGTTCATTACGATTACTTATCATGTAAGAATAACAGTTATACACAATTTGCTGTTTGTAAATGTTTATCGGACCTCTTAGAAATGCTTAAAATCTGCGGAATATGCCCTCGGGCAAAAATTTTTCCTCGTTCTCCCTGCAAATGTTTGCACACACCCAACTATGTATGATCCCTAATTGCAAGCCAATAGCATAGGCTGGTAACTACTAACATCAGTATCTCCCGATTAGTTAGTGGGTAGCAGGGCGTGTAGAAGGGAGCATAAGAAGCCGAATACCCGACTAACATGTATTCATGGGCGCCCGCAGCATGGGTCAAGGGGGGTCACGTGACCCCCCCAATCATACTGCAAATATATATATATATATATA